>CM075942.1:8000411-8245634 GCA_038030265.1 Corythucha ciliata | reverse complement strand
AGAATAATTGGAAGAATTGTGATAGGCTGTGGGGCAGGTGGAGGGATGGCAATTTTTCGAAAGAGAGAGAGAGGGGAAAAAAACTTTTTTTGTTGTTGACAAATTACGTTGCACTTTTATCTCGGACACAATCAGGGAATTTGTTCAAATGCAAGAGTTGTTGTGGGGTCGGATTATTGTCAAATTCTGTGGGCCAACCTGCAAGAGGCAAAATTGAAAACATCTCGGAACAAATGATCAATTATTGAGCTTGGTCAGGCGCCAATTGAAATCATGTCCCGTAACAGTAATTTTCGGCCACTTGAGAAACACAGGCACTGACTGATGTGAGGCGGTCCTGAAGCGGGACGCGTATTTCGATGCAACTTCAAGACAAAAATTAAGAACAAATCACTGATTCGTGGTATATTTGAGACATTTTTACGGCTAGAAATGCGGATAGAAAATACGCTAATTTGCTTGTAAAAAGTTGCTAATTCGTGACAAAAAGTGAAAAAAAAATTTCGCGAAATTTCAAGTTTCAAGGCCTATTTTTTTTTTTTATAAATCGGTTGTCCAACTTCGACTGCAGCGCCCATACCGTGACGAATTGCCATGTAATTGCAACATTTAGAGATGAATATATAATTGTAAGTTCCTATATTCGGGTCCTAATTCGAGCACCATTTCAATTTTGAATATCTGCGCGGCACTGAAAGTTTCGGCTCTTCGGTTGATATATTGAATTCAAGTGAAATTGTAAGTTCAGGATCTTATAGCAGTGGTGCCGAATCGGTTTCAGTCATGTGTAGCAGAACTCGCTTGAAAAGGTCAGACCATGGAGATTAGAATAGTTCTTACTTCCATGGGTCAGACCCACACCTATGAGAGCCTCCCTCTGGCGGGGGGGGGGCGCTCTGATTCACGCATTAAGGGGGGGTTTCAGAAAATCGAGAGGCCGTAGTTGACGGTGACGCACTGCGGGATTCCCTTGAAGTAAGAGGGTAATGTTGTGAAACGGTGACTTATGGAAAGGGGTCGAAGGGGTCTCTCTTCTCTCGGTCTTCTTCTTTTTTTTTGTCAAGAACCAAGGAGACGCGAAAAGTTCCACACGCTAGGCATCGAGTAAAAATCCGGCAACGCTCAATTCTGAAGGCCACCATTCTTCATTTCATTTCGCTTACAGTGAGACTCGCAGTGGCGGATCCACGTGCGGGGGGGTGGTCAGAACCCCCCCCCCTAAGGTCATAATTACAATCATAATAATAATAATAATAAATAAGAAATAAATACAAAAAATGAAAAATAGAGATAAGAAAATGAATAAAATTAGTAAATTAAGTGTGAAAGAGCGAATCGACAGTAATCACATCACTACAAACACTACAAAAGCAGCGGGAAAATTCATAAGAAACTCAGGGTGGGTAAAGGACCTCCCTCTCCCGCCGAAGATTTTGATTTCATTCTTCCGGGAAAAGAAACACGAAAAATCAGGAAAAGTGGCTCCTATCTTTATCACTGGAGGTGTAAAATCTCCCCCCCCCCTCTCGTTCCAGGGAGTTGATAACTTTTGCTTGGACACCCCCTCCCCCTGATAAAATGCTGGATCCGCCACTGGAGACTCGGAAAAAGGAGTGCACTTTTTCAAACACAAAATATAAGCGTCCTGGTAAACACAATATTAATTTATAGGTACTCCATGAAATTTTAAAAATCCAAGACATATTATGCAATGTTGACATGAGGTTGCCAGATCACCGGTTTTTGACAGGAGTCTCCGGGACCTGTGACCCGTTCTCCGATCTGGCCGAAAATATTTCCGGGCCAAAAAATCTGTCGCATTTATTGGGAAAGTAACAACAAATCTCTACCTATTATTTTCATTTTTATCTCTTGGTAGACAGATGCTGCTATTGCAAGGGCAAGGGCCAGCTTTAACCGGAAAAGGTTCAAACTACAATAAAGTCCCGACCATAATCATGTTCCGACCATGAGAAAGTTCCGACCAAATAACTGCCCCTCCTCGGCCCTTCCGCATGCCAAGAAAATAAAATTTTCCCTCAGACTCACTTGATCCAGCAAATTAAAATTTAAATTCTGTAATCAAATCGTCTGGTTTTCCATTCAAAACGTTGACACCCCCCCCCTCTGGGTGTCCCTGTGCATATTCCTTGACTGCCCTCTGGGATATTCTCAGATAGCCCTCATGGGATATTCCCAAGGAAGTTGAGCCGGCTCCACACATGTGGCTCTCGGCGAATAACGAACAAAATATTTTTCAATTTTCGGTTGGTCGGTTTTTTGGCAATGCTAGAAATTGATTAGTACTTTGCTCGTTATTTGGCAAACACCGCATGTGCGATGCCTGTGGTGGAAATCTCAATGAGGCCTCTCATGGCGTTTTCTATTTACATAAAATTCCGCTCTGGAGCCGAGCATTTCCACCCGTCTTCTCCGTTACCGTATGATATAATTCAGAGAAGACGGGTGGAAGTGCTCGCCTTCAGAACAGAATTTTATGGAAATGGAAAACGCTATCAGTCTCTAAATTAACAAGAAATTTTTATGTATCGTTAAATTATGGTTTTTTCTCAATTTAAGCGATAATCATTTTTTCTCAATTTTGGTAACGATTCAGCGCATTTCCTAAATATTGCAGTTATTATCGATGTCGTCACAATTGGGCAGAAATTAGCACTTTGTACACATTTAGCCATGAGTTAGCGCTTTTTCTCCATTTTAGCAGTGAATTAGCGCTATTTCTCCACAGCAGCGAATGGGCTATGTATTCACATAATAGCAATGAATTAGCGCTTTGCCTCAATTTTAGCCCCGAATGAGCGCCTTTTCTCAATTTCAGCCACATGGCGTTGCCTCCAGAAATCGTTGATTGTGTTTTCTCAATTCTAGCTTTAAATGAGAGCTTCTGGTTTAATATTCATTCTAAATAATACACCTATGTTTTCGGTCAGCAATTTTTTTTTTACAACCCACCCTCAAACTTTTTCTGTGTACGTTTTAACATGTCTAGATTCGATTTCTTCAATGTCCGTACGCCGTCCGGGCCATATCTTGCCCTAGGATTGCTCGAAAAAATTCGTTCTTTCACACATAGACTCCATTTGGGATCTAGTTGGTCCTAACATCTGATCAGTTTGATCAAATAACTCCCTGGCGTTTTATGCGCCAAAAGCGGGTCCAAAATGGGGGGTTTCAAAGGTTTTGAGATCATAGGGGTGTGGGGTGTCGATTTTCATGTAATTTCAAGCCGGATTTGACTATTCATGAATAATAAACCCATGTGTAAAATTTGCAGCGTTTTTCTCAAGGTTAGCCATAAATCAGCGTATTTTCTTAATTTTGTCCACGAATTTGGGATTTTTTCACATTAAGCCATGGATTAGTGTTTTCCCTCAATTTTAGCAGTGAATTAGCGCTTTTTCTCAATTTCAGCCATGAAATCGTGAATTGTGTTTTTAAATTTTAGCTTTATATGAGCGCGTTTTCTCAATTTTAACCGTAAGTTAGCGCCTTTTCTTACTTTTGCCAACGAATTGACGATTTTTTCACATTTAGCCATGAATTAGCGCTTATTATAGTTCGCTTTTCGTCGCTTTAGTATGTGCCTTCCTCTAGAATTGCCCTCTACGTGTTGATTGCGCGCACATTAGACAAATATTTTATCCTGTGGCAGGGCTCTCGTATCGGCATGGATTTCCGCGGATCGACTATTTCCGGAAAAATGCAATCCTTACAGATATCCACCAATTCGATTTTTGTGGCTTCCCACAAAGAAACATTTCCGAAATTCTGAGGCGGCTGTTCGGTGTAAAATTGTTAATAGTAAACAGGCCACAGGCTGTGGAACGTATCCTTCCTTATTCCTTTTGCAGGTGCAAACTAGGTCTACTTTTGGTAGGTCAAACTAAGGTCAAAGAGGAATTTTATGTTTGCGCAATGAAGGAGATTACCATGGGTCGACCCCCAGCCGTCATCACTCACTTTCTGAAAACACTACTTTTGAAACGTGTTTAGTATGCACTATGTCTTATTCATCAGTAATAGTTGAAAAAAGTGGCTGGTCCATGTTTTCTGTCGCACTTGTGCGGGTCTGGGTGTCTACAGACCTGGAAAACCAGGAGAACCGGGAATTGTCAGGGAATTTTCTAAAACTCAAAAAGTCAGAAAAATGTCAGGGAATTCCGTGAATTTGTGAGAAAAGTCAGGGGAAAATGGCGAATCCGCCCCTTACTCTGAAAATATTGAGTATTGCACAATACTGTCCTGGCTGGATTTAGGGTTAAACGTTAAAAGGGAAGGATGTGACTGAAAAAGATCGACTGGTAGCGAATTTTGAATTACAGGGTGAACCAGTTGAGGTTGTGCAAAAATTGATGACGTACACACAAAATGCAGTACGAATTTCTCATTATTCAGGTAGTGGCCTATCTCTTTTTGCTGTCGAGTTTTGTCTTGAGGGCATTCCATTGGAATGAGAGCAAAAAACATCAACATTTTCTAAAATTCAAAGCTACGTGGTACGGTGCGCGACGAAAGCGCCGCGTTGCCGCGAAACCGACTTTTCCAAAAATCAGCTCGAATTCCTAATAGAAATCGAGATGATTGAAAATACTGGCCGAGAAAACTGTTTTCGAATAATTACAGTGTCGCTATTGCTCTGTGGATCGTCGAGCCCCAGAGAAACTTCGCCTTTTTCTTAACATTCCAACACGCAACATTCACAATTCAAATATCTTATTCATTCCATGAGCAAATGTGAGATGAAACGTTCGAAAAAACAACAACATGATGTGTTTTGAGCAAATAATCGATTTGATAATTGTCAAATAATTGATTTGATCAGGTATGACGGGTATGTAAAAACATCAAATTTGCGTAAAAAACATTTAAAAAAAATCAAACATTAACATTTAATCTATAGTCTACCGACGGTCTGCCTGGCTATGTAGCACAGCCTTTCATCCTTTTAATTCACTCGGACGGCTGTGCCAAGCCAGACAAGCACACCGTCGGTAGACTAGATTACACCTGAATTTTATGTTTGTTCATACCAATGCCACTAATCGATTATTAGCTCAAAATACATGTTTTATTTTTCGTTTAATCTCGTATTTTGCTCGTAGATGGAGTGATGTATATAAATTATGAATAAATTGTTGGAAGGTTTGAGAATATATTTTTGTGAGGTTCGACGGTCCGAAAGCTATATGAATTTGCCCCTTTCTCATCTATTTATTTATAATTATTTTGATAACCACGAACATTTTTCATGAGTCAGGGAAAAGTAGGGAATTGTCGGGGAATTTTGTTCTGGGGAAGCTATAGACTGAAAGTGAATATTGTTTGATTTGGGGTGGGAGAGGGTGATTTGAAATTTTCGGAAACTTTCTGAAACTATAGAAAAGTCTGGAAATTTCAATTTATTAAAAATACAAGGGAATAATTACTTAAGGATATAAATACGTTAAATACTTTAACGTACATTAGTATACAAGGCGTGAAAATGCAATAAATCATTTTAAGAGCACGAATATCCATTTTTGTCACTTTTTGGGCGCGGATAGTCAGTTCAGCTATTTTTACTGAGCGAATATCACAGCGTGGATTTCCATTTTGCCAGTTTCAGGGCGTGACCGCGTGAGCCAGTGTGGCGAGTTAAACCGTGCAAATTATCCGTTTTGCCATTTCTAAGGCACAAACAGACGGTCAAGTCATTTCCAGGGTGTTAATGGCCAGTTTGCCATTTTTGGTGCAACTTGTCAATGTAGCCATTTTAATGCGCGAGTCGTAAGTTTTTCTTTTTTAGGGCATTTTGGCCAACTTTTTTGGAGCGTGAATAGAGGGAGCTTGGCTATTTCCAGGGTACGATATTGTGAGCTTAGTAAAGTCCAAATGTGTAGTTTATCGATTTTCAAGTCGAAAATAGACAATTTTACCATAGTAAGAGACAAATTAACAGTTTTGTCATGTTCAAGAGGCGAACGCCACTTTTAGTACGTAACTTTAGTTTAGCCACTTTAGAGGCGCGACTAGTCAATTTTGTCATTATTGGGCATGAATGATCCTTTCCGCCATTTTTTAAGCGTTAATTAGTAAACTAGCTGTAGGGCGTGCATTGTCAGTTTATCGATATCGGTTTGGCCAGTTAAGGGCTGCATAGAGTCATTTTTGCCTATTTTAGGGGGTAAATAGCCAGTTTGGCTACTTCAAGGGCACAAATAATTGTCTGTACAAGTATATGGCATTTTAGGGCGTAGACATGGTCACTTGGACAATTTTCAGGGGACAAATCGTCAGTTTAGCAAAGTTTATGGTGCGAATGTGGGGTTTAGTCATTTTCAAGGCGTGAATGGCCAGTTTGGCCATTTTTGTAGGGCACAGATTGCCATTTTAAGCCAGTTTGCGAAATCTCATGAACTCTGAGTTTGGAAGACCCCACTAGAATTAACACCCATAAAGGCCCTAAAAAACCTAAACCTAAAAAACCATGACAACGTGGGTGAGGTATACCCCGTTACCATAGTTTTCCCGCGTGCGGACCAGTCCGCGCGGCAGTTCGCGTTCGGTGTGGCGGGGCCTTTAAGCGTGGAAAAAACGCTAATAAACGGCTAAAGGGTTCCATAGATGTACAATAAATATTGCGCAATAAATTTGTACAATATTTCGTTTCCAGATGTTTAATCCAGATGTGAAATTTGCTTCAATGTTGCCCACTTCTGCTGATAAAATCAGAGTCAAACTTAAAATTGCTTTTAATGTTACCAATTCTGACTAGGTTTTGAAGTCGATTTTCTCAACAACAAGTGGTTTCCAAGACGACCTTTTTTCAGAAAAGTTGGCGCATGGTGTCAACATCATTATGGTATTTTGACATCACCTTCCATCTCTGATATTTTTTCGATTATTCCAAAATGATTGCTGAAAAATCCGTTTTAGTGCTCTTGGTGGCCATGCAACAGGGCCTCCTCTCCCGATCCATCTTATGCCATACGCCTCGTCGAGGTAACCACGAGCTAGTCTCCTGTAATGAGGAGGGGCTCCGTCATGCATAAACCACATTCTTGCACGAGTGGCCAGCGGTATGTCCTCCATCAAAACGGCATGGAGAATTTCCTCCAGAAAATCTCTGTAGATTTCACCAGTCAGCCTCGGTGGCAAAAAGTGTGGACCAACGATTGTCGTCCCGAGAATCCCCAGCCACACATTCAAAGAAAATTGTTGCTGGTGCCTGCTTTCAAAGTAAGCTTGAGGGTTGTCCTCGTGCCACCTATGATTGTTGTGGAAATTTACGATTCCGTCACGTCCGAAGCAAGCTTCGTCCGTAAATAATACGTTTTTTGTAAAATTTCTCGATTCTCGAATTTTTTGCCGTAGCCAACGGCAAAAAAATACTCTCGGCTCGTGGTCAGTAGGTAACAAGGCATGCACGCGTTGCAAATGGTACGTATGAAGGCCCTCGCGACTTAGTACTTTCCAGACCATTGAGTGACTGAGCCCCATCAACTGCCCGATTTCACGCGTGCTCAGAGTCTGGTCTTCCGCGACTACTGCCAGAATTTCCTCCTCAACGTCGGCTGTCAATACTGGCCTTTCCCGGCCTCGATCAGCTGGCCGTACCGCAAAAGAGCCATTCTCTCCTAGACGACGATGAATCGACGAAAAAACTCTTCTATCGGGTTGGCGTCGATGAGGATACATCTCTCGATACATGCGACTAGCAGCTAATGCACTTCCTCCCGCACGTCCATACACGAAGTGCACGTCGCAAAATTCACCGTTTGAAAACGCATCCATTTAAACAATATTCGCTTTGAATATGGATAGTGTTATGCAATGTAGACAGGGCTGGGCAGTAATTGAATTACATGTAATTGAATTACGTAATTCAATTACAATTAGTAATTGGTAATTTGTAATTGATAACAACACGTCATTGTAATTGGTAATTTGTAATTAAAAGCACTTTTTCGAAGTAATTTGTAATTAACAATTACCAATTACATTTCTTCGAAAACTCAGCGGGTACTATTTCGCGCCTTACTTGGAGCTTTTGGAGAAGTTTTTGCATGAAATTCTCTGAAAAATAAGAGTTTCAAAGCAATTATGACACGAGCGATATCCTCGAGCTTAGGGTTGCCAATTTGAAATTTGAGATAAACGGTACAAAAGTTTCAAACCCCAAACCAGTGGCGTAGGTAGGAATTTGTCCTAGGTGGGGGGGGGGGCGATCAGATTGAAATCTCGTGAGGGTGAGAGAAGGGGGGTAATTTCACATTTTATTCATCATTCCACCCAGCCAGCACACTCTCTGGACATCTTGCTGGAGTTGTTGGCCTCATCATAGCCTCAATCTCTCAGTTAAGGGCGATTTTTGGACTCTACCCGCAAATTAGCGATTTTCTCAATTTTGGCCGAGTGTATCGTTCTTCTCAATTTCAGCCACTGATTAGCGGTTTTGCCCCACCCCCGCCCGTAGCCATGAATTTTCGAATTTTCTCAACCTTAGCAGCAAAGTATCGTTTTTATCCCGTGAGCGATGTTTCTTAATTATCCACGAGTTTTGGTGTTTTCCTCAATTTTTAGCAGCATATTACCGATTTTTAAATTTTTTTACCAGGGGATTAGCACTTTTCTCAGTTTTGGCTAGAAATTAACGTTTTTCTTAAGTGTTTTCCTCAATATTAGCCGCAAAATAGGGAGACTTTTCACGAATTAGAATTTTTTTGGTTCACCATGCGCAATGCATGAGCGATTTTTCTCAGTTTACTCGCGAATTAGCGGTTTCTTCACCTATTGCCACAAATTGGCGTTTTTTTTCTATTTCAGCCTGATGAAAATTTGCCTTCAGAATCCGCAGATTGGCGTGTATTCAGTTTTTGGTGCAAATAAGAATTTTTATCGATTTTAACCGCGAATTAGCGCGTTTTAAAATTGTAGCGCGACGCGTCGTAGCGTTTCAAACCTGTGAATTAGTGAATTTTCTCAATTTCAGTCACAAATTGGCGTCTGGCGCAATTTTAGCTGCAAATTAGCAATTTTTTCCATTTTTAACTGAAAATTAGCACTTTTCCTCAATTTGAACTGAAAATTAACGTTATTCATAATTTTAGCTGCGCTAATTGGTGATTTTTTCAATCTTTGCCGCGAATTAGTGATTTTCTTCATTTTGTATCCGCGAATTAACGTTCTCATAACTTTATATCTGCAAATTGCAAATTAACGATTTTTCCTAATTTCAGCTGTGAAATAGCGTTTTATGCTAATTTTGCGGCCATTTAGCATCCTATTCCCTTTTTCATACGCGAATGGGCGATTTTACGCCATTTCAGTTGTGAATTTGCCATTTTTGTCCAATTTTAACCTGAAAGCGTCTTTTATTTGTCAGTATTATAGCGTGTTTTCTCAACTTTAACCGCGGGGTTTGCCCAAGTACAACACTTTTGCGTTGATTTCCACAATTTATTCGAAGAATGGCCTCTATGTACCGCGAATAAGCGATTTTGTCCTTAATTTTAGTCTGGAAGTTGCATCGCGAGACCACGAATCAGCGCTTTTTAGCAGCTATAGCCACAAATATTTCCGATTTTTGTCTGATAGAGGGTGGGTTTCCCCGTACCTGGGTACACTACTGCGTTGGGTCTGAAGTCCAAGGATAAAGCTGGACGTACTCGGACCTTTTCGGGCTGCTTCAAGTTCAGAAAATATGAACTTCAACGTGAAACGCTCATGGAGATTTTATGGGGCTCTTCGTTATGGTACTAGTGCTCCTTCGTTCGTATACTTGTGGCTCTGGGGGGGGGGGGAATCTATCCTCCATATCCGGGATTCCACGTGACAGTTCGCAGGCTGGGATGTGGGGAAAAGTTAGCAAATTTGACCCCGGACATTTCGCAACCCTACTCATGCGACGCGCTTGGCATCTTGGGGCTATGCTGTTCCTGCTTCCTATCTCAAAGATCTGTTCTGACGTTCGATTGTTGGCTGGACGCACTAAAAAAATGACAGTGAACAAGAGCAAGACGCTTGCGTGTTCCACAAATCCAGCTCTTGGGTAATTGGTAATTGAAAAAGTAATTCAATTACAGTAATTGTAATTTGTAATTATTCGTGGAAGTGAAAAGTAATTTGTAATTTGTAATTAATTACCCAAAAAGCTGTAATTTGCCCACCCCTGAATGTAGAGAGGTTCAACCCTTTCATGTAGTGGCTGTCATGTTGCGGAACAATGCTGCATCTGATGCTTCTCACGACATCACCATTCAACGATTAATAAGAACATTTCCTTATAGGCCTAAATTACCACTTGTTCTGTATCACCACCTACTGTGTCAGCACAGTTAAGTCCTTCATCATTGGAAAATGTTCACTTTCAAAGGTCCTTTTTCAGTGGCGGCGGAACCGGGGGGGCAGGGTGGGCGACCGCCCCCCCCGGAATTTAGTCTGGGGGGGCGTCGCCCCCACCCCAGGCTTCAATGCCATTCTTCTATCCCGAATACTGCACCCAAAGTTCTTATTCTATCCTTTTCGCTTCTTATTCGAGGACCAAGCGACCGTCACTCAGATCGAAAACCCTGGATCATTTGCGAGAAGATGAAAAATAGCAATGCCTAGAACATTTGCCCCCCCCCCCCATCTTTCACTTTTCTGCAGACTTTTTGTTAGGTATATTATTGATTCTTCTTCTACACTTTACCCCTGCCATCTGGCAAAGGAGGGCGATCCACCTATCGGCCACCCTCCCCGGAGAGGGTTTTAGCCCAAATTTAAGCAATATGAAGCACAGGCGTAGCAAGGGGCGTGCGGCGTGTGCGGTGCGCACCGGGCATCTCTACCCTGGGGGCATCAAACCCGCTGTTTTGTTATGCGATCACCGGCTACCCAGTGGCGGAACAACACTTGTCCGGGGCCCGGGGCGGAAATCTCTAGGAGGCCCTTTAGTCTCTAATTAAACCGTAAATACACTTTTTTGCAGCTTTGAAATATATTTTCCTCAATTTTAGCCACGAAATTGCCTCTAAAGTGCGTTTTCTCAATTTTTTCCGCGAATTAGCTCATTTTCTCATTTTTAGCTGCGAATCGGCGCTTTTTACAAGCTCTTACCGTGAAGTTGCCTTAAGAATCCGCAAATTAGGTAGCGTTTAAGTGCTCTTTCCCAATTTTATCCGCAAATTAGCAATTTTTCTAAATTTAAGCCGTAAATTCGCGCTTTTCTCCATTACAAAAAAAAACCATTCGTGTTTTTCTCTATTTATTACCCTCGAATTAGCGCTTTTTCACAGTTTTAGCCGCTTGAATTAGCGCTTTTTCTCAATTTTATTCCCAAAGTTCCCCAAGAATGTGCAAGTTGGGGTATTCTCAATTTCAGCTGTGAATTAGCCTTTTTACCCCCAATTTAGCAGTGAATGGGCACATTTTTTAATTTTAGCTGGAAATTATAGCACTTTTTCTCGATTTTATCTGCAAAATTGAAATGTTTTGTACCTTAGTTGTGAATTAAAGTTTTCCTCCACTTTTAGACGCAAATTCGCGTTTTTCTCTATTTCACGCCGTGAATCGCAGCGCTTTTTCTCAATTTCAGTCCCAGCCCCGAGAATCCGTGAGTTGGCGTTTTCTGTGAATTCGCGCTTTTTCCCAATGTTTAAAGCTGCCAAATTGTAACACTTTATCATAATAGCGTGTTTCTCTATTTTTAGACTCGAATTCGCGTTGTTCTCTTTTTTATCCTTGAATTAGCGTTTTTCTCATCTTTAGCGCGTGAATTAGCGCTTTTCAACTTCAGCCTTTCAGCTGTGAATTAGCGTTTTGTTTCTCAATTTTAGCAGTAAATTAGCACATTTTCTTAATTTTAGCTACGATTTTTAGCGTTTTTTCTCGATTTTATCCGTAAAATCGTAATTTTTCATACCTTAGCTGAGTTTTCCTCCACTTTTATCTAGACGCGAATTCGCGTTTTTGACTATTTCACCCGTGAATTAGCGCTTTTTCTAAATTTTAGTCCCAATGTTGCCCCGAGAATCCTTGAGTTGGCGTTTCTCCCTTTTAGCTGTGAATTTGCGCTTGTTCTAGATTTTGAAAGTTGCTAAATTGTAGCACTTTATCACAATTTTAGCTGTAAATTAGCGTGTTTTTTTTTTTTTTTTTCAAGACGACGCGAATTTGCGTTTTTCTCTTTTTCATCCTTGAATTAGCGCTTTTCTCAGTTTTAGCTGCGTAAACTAGCGCTTTTCCTAATTTCGCCCCAACAATTCGTGATTTTGCGTTATCTCAATGTCAGCTGTGAATAGCTAGCGCTTTTTCTTAATATTAACAGCCACAAATTTCAGCAATTTTTCTCAATTTCAGCCGCGAATCAGCGTTTTACTCACTTTTACAAGCGAGTTTAGCCATTATCTACTTGAAAATCGCGATTTTTCATCTTCAAGCTATTCAGGGGCCCCCATCCGAACCCCGGATCCGGATTTCTAGTTATGCCCCTACCTGCATTCCCACACTTTGCTGTTTTATTTGAGTACGAATGATTATCGTTTATTATTTAAAACGAATACTTGCCATATTCTTGTGGCAAAAAAACAACTAAGAAATCAATAATAGTATATGTATACGCAGGAGCTAAAGTCGTGGCTCTAAAACGCCGTAAAATTTGCCGCGGTACATTACATTACAAGCCCGGGGCGGGCGAGGCGAGGTAAATCCCCTTCCTACGAGTGATGTACGACTTTTTTCACGCGACAGCAAGGAAATGATAAAACTGACTTTGACAAATTGACTACTGACTTCTCGTGTCTTTAGTTTAAGAAGACCTTAAACGAGGTTATATCCCGAGTTCATTTACTCTCCGTACTAGGACGGAAAATATTTTCTGGACTAGTACAGAAAATTTCTCGAATGTCACTGTGCGGTAATGGTCAATTTCCCAGACATTTTTGGGTACAGAAAATGACTACTTTCGGAGCATGTCGCTTGAAAAATACTTTAGTTCCTAGGCATGAAAAGAGACACTTTTGGGACTCATTTGCGGCCGTAAAATTCGGTTTTAGTATCATGTGGGATAAAAATAAAATATTATTAGTCAAAAACCTATCAAGAATCAGGCCGTTGTATACCACATTCAAATCATTCCCTAAATGCTGAAAATTCAAGACTATTGGGCACCTCCATACAATACCTTGCCTCCTCTATTTACTTAAAATTGAGAACTACACTACACTTCACCTTCTATTGATGAAAACTAAGGAAGTGATGGTAGTTTAGGGTATGGTGGGGAAGGGAAGGGGGGAAGCGCCTTAATTTTCGCCCCCCCCCCCTGAACCAAAATACTTCCGCCGCCACTGTCCTTTTTAGTCAAGAATGGATGGCAAACATTCATCATGTTTTTTCTCGAGTTATTCGTGAAGAAAGACTGTTTGAGTTATGAGCACTAAAACGGATTTTTCAGCAATCATTTTGGAATAATCGAAAAAATATCCGAAATGGAAGGTGATGTCAAAATACCATAATGATGTTGACACCATGCGCCAACTTTTCTGAAAAAAGGTCATCTTGGAAACCACTTGTTGTTGAGAAAATCGACTTCAAAACCTAGTCAGCATTGGTAACATTAAAAGCAATTTTAAGTTTGACTCTGATTTTATCAGCAGAAGTGGGCAACATTGAAGCAAATAACACTGAACGGCGTCGAAAAAAGTCTGGCCTTTCCAACGGTGTCATCAGATTTGACGTGGCTCATCTGGTTGCTAAGGTACGGATGATTTTCTTCAAGAAAACAAGGTCATTTTGAAAACTACTAAATTCGTGAATATCTCGGAAACAATCAGGAATCGGACTAGGGTCAATATGACTATTTTTGACGCATTTGTGACGCAGAATCACCAGCCCAAATATTGACATCCATTTCAGAAACACCCTGTATACACGGCTAAAATTGAGAAAACGCCAATTCGCTGCTCCTAAAGGTAACTTTCTGGCTAAAATTGACGAAAAGCGCATATTCATAGCAAAAATTGAAAATAATAGCTAATTCACAGGTAAAATTGAGGCCAATCACTAATGGGGAACTTGCACATTTTTCAAGCACTGGTGTTTATTTAAGAGGGCTCTTCCACAATGCTATTGCTCACATTAAACATTGAAATCAATCAAGGATTTTTTTAGAGCGAATTTTTGAAAATTTTGAGTGGGGATATGATAACTTCAAACCCTGTTTAATCAAATGGATGGTGTGAGGAAGAGGGGGGTACGAGAGGGAGTTTCACAGGTCGAGACTTTGGGGAAAATGTATTTTTTTATGATGAAGTATGCTAAAATAGAGCTTATATCTTTTTCCGTTCGCCAAAAACTCCATCTGTTAATTTTTAATTGACGTTTGCAGTTACGGGCTGCTCCCCCGGCCCCCTCGCCCACAAACTACGTCATCAATGTTGCTCCCCACTTCACCACCATGAAGGCGGCTCGGTTGCAATTATTTCCATTATCTTTAGTTTATTTTATTGACCCGGGACATGATTATAATACTCAAAAGGAGAAAAGAAAAACTTTTAAAATAAAAAAAACCGTGAATTAAAGGTAAATCACGTCTTAAATATGCAGTGGCGGAACAACGCCTGTCGAGGCCTGGGGCGGAAATCTCTTGGAGGCCCTTTAGTCTCTAATTAAATTAGGAATATAATTTTTAGTAGCGTTGGAGAACTTATTTTTCCAAATTTTAGCCACGAAATTGCCTCCGAAAACTGCGTATGTGCGTTTTCTCAATTTTATCCGCGAATTAGCTCATTTTCCCATTTATAGCTGTGAATCGGCGCTTTTCAAAGCTCTGCCTTGAACTTGCCTACAGAAACCACAAATTAGGTATAGCGTTTGAGTGCTCTTTCCCACATTTTTTTCCGAAAAGTAGCAATTTTTCGAAATTTAAGCTGTGAATTGGCGCTTTTCTCTACTTTAAACACCAATTCTTGTTTTTCTCTATTTATTACCCACGAATTAGCGCTTTTTCACAGTTTTTCCCGCTTGAATTAGCGCTTTTTCTCAATTTTATTCCCAAAGTTTCCCCATGAATCACCGAGTTGGCGTTTTATCAACAACAGCTGTGAATTAGCGTAGCGATTTTCTCCCAATTTTAGCAGCAAATTAGCACATTTTCTCATTTTTAGCTGTGAATCGGTGCGTATGAATTGGCCATGAATTTGCCTCAAGAATCCGCAAAGTAGAGGTAGCGTTTGAGTACTCTATCCAAATTTTATTCACAAATTGGCTTTTTTCTCCATTTTAAACGCCAATTCGTGTTTTTATACATTTTCCCCATGAATTAACGTTTGTTTTTTTACAGTTTTAGTCACTTGAATCAGTGCTTTTTCTCAATTTTGTTCCCGAAGTTACCCAAGAACCTGCAAGTTGGCGTTTTCTCAATTTCAACTATGAATTAGCCTTTTTACCCTCAATTTTAGCAGTGATTGAGCTTATTTGCACATTTCTTAATTTTAGCTGCGAGTTTAACAGCACTTTTTTCTGGATTTTAACAGTAAAATTAGAATTTTTCATACCTTAGTTATGAATTAAAGTTTTCCTCGCGCGAATTCGCGTTTGTTTCTATTTCACGCCGTGAATCAGCGCTTTTTCTCAATTTTTAAAGCTGCCAAATTGTAACACTTTATCATAATAGCGATTTTCTCTAATATTTAACTCGAATTTGCGTAGTTCTCTTTTTTATCCGTCAATTAGCGTTTTTCTCAGTTTTAGCCGCGTGAATTAGCACTTTTTCTCAATTTTAGCCCCGAAGTTGCCCCCAAGAATCGGCGAGTTGGCGTCTTCTTATTTTCAGCTGTGGATTGGATTAGCGTTTTTTTCTCAATTTTATCAGTAAATTAGCACATTTTCCTAATTTTAGCTGCGATTTTTCTCGATTTTATCGGAGAAATCGTAATTTGTCATACCTTAGTTGAGTTTTCCTAAACTTTTATTTAGACGCGAATCCCCCCCCCCCCAATGACAGCCCAATGTGCCAATGTTGCCCCGAGAATTCATGAGTTAGCTTTTCTCCCTTTAAGCTGTTAATTTGCGCTTTTTTCTAAAAGCTGCTAAATTGTAGCATTTTATCGCAATTTTAACTGTGAATTAGCGTGTTTCTTGTTTTTTAAGACGCGAATTCGCGTTTTTCTCTTTTTCGTCCTTGAATTAGCACTTTTCTCAGTTTTAGCTGCGTGAATTAGCGCTTTTTCCTAGTTTCAGTCCCGATTTGGCCCCAAAGTTCGTGATTTTGCGTTGTCTCAATGTCAGCTGTGAAATAGCGCTTATATCTATGCCAACAGCCATAAATTTCAGCAATTTTTCTCAATTTCAGCCATGAATCAGCGTTTTTCTCAATTTTACAAGGGTAATTAACCATTCGTTCTTATCTTATCTACTTAAAAATCCCGATTTCTTTATCTCTAAGCTATTCAGGGGCCCCGGGGCGGCCCGCTGACTAAACATTCTATAGGTGCCGCAGATCTTCGGCCATTACTGTCCTTCACCTACGGTCACGAGCAGTCCCAACCGCCTTTGCGCTGAACCCATCAGTACATTATTAATTGTTATTGGGTTGTGATTTTTGAGAAATCATAAACTTCAATTTCAAAATTAACATGCTCTGCTGCTCTACGGTGAGCAATTGGGAAGCAAAGGACTGCCGGTGACGTCAGTCTCCACCCCTCCCGTTCGATGGACAGGGGGAAATCTGCGGCACCTATAGTAAAGTTTAGTCACCTTGGGTGCAAGTATTTGTAAACAGTAAAGTTCTATGATGGTTGCAGTGATACTGGTTAGGTGAAGTGGTTAGGCAGATGCTAGGTGAGGATTGGATGGGAACGTGCCTGAGAGGGGTTGGTTGGCGGTTGTGACGTCACATTTCCAACCCTCGTCTAAGTCGATCAGCGGGTAATTCACGGGGATGTTTTAAAATTCAATTAAACATCGCTGCCTGCACCTATTGAGTTGCGGTTTTCACCATTCTCTTTTGTTTTAGCATTACACTCTGACTGAGAACGAAAAAAAAAAAAAAAAATGCATGCAAGTTCTCCATTCTCCAATAAAATGTAGATAACCTCAATTGACGGCTTCTGAAGGCAACTTTGTGGCTGAAATTGAGAAATAGCGCTATAATTCATGGCACGAATTGGAAAAATTGATAATTCACGAGTAAAATTGAAACAAGTTACTAATTTGCGGCTAAAAAACAGAGAAAATTCAGTGATAAATCGATCTGCGGGCTCAGCTAATAATTTAAAAAAATGTCAATTCATTGTTTTTCGAGACAGCTTTGTGACTAAAATTTTATTACTGTACTAAGATTTATGGTTTTAAAGCGTTGATTCGCGGTCAATACTGAGAATAAGAGCTCATCATTTGCCGCTAAAATTGAGAAAAATACACCGATGCAATGGAATCAGCACGACAGAGGACAGCGGCGTCTATTCCTCCCTGTGATGGCTGGACGCGAAATCCTCCCCTTATGAGCAGTAACCCCCCCTCTCAGTGAAAATACATTTCAGCGTCTAATTTTGACAAATTTGATAAAATCAACACCACGTAGAGTTAAATAATGACTTATTCTTAGCTTTAGCCGCGAATCATCGCTTTTTCCACACTTTATTCGCAGATTAGCGCTTTTTCTCAATTCAAAGCCGCGAATTAGCACTTTTTCTTAATTTAAGCAGTGAATTTGATATTTCTCCATTTCAGAAGCGAATTAGCTTGTCTTCATTTTAGCTGCGAACTAGTGGGTATATTTTCACACTTTGTCATGAATTAGCGCTTTTCTATTATTTTAGCCTTAAAGTTGCATTCACCAGAAGGCCGCGAACTAGCATTCTCTAAATTTTAACCCCACTTGTATAGCAACTGTTGTGTCGTGTGGTACTGGTAGGTGCGGGGGCTGGATGGGGTCATAAAATCGCGAATTCATGTCAAAAAAAACAAAAAAAAAAAACAAGTAATTTTTTCCCATTTAAGCAGCAAATTAACGGTGAATGCACGTTTATCGATGAGTCGCTTTTTTCTCAATTTTTAGCCCAGAATCAGGGTTTATCAACCCACCTCTTTCCGCCGGCCCTGTCACTTTTACATCTGGTCTCTGGTCATCTGGCACCGTCCGGAAAAAAAAAATATTATTCTCTATTGGCCCCGCAAAGATCACGTGACCGCCCCTGGTGGCGCCTGAATGAACATTCGTAGAGTAGACAAACAAAACAGTTACTGGTTGCTGTTGTTACGGCTGTTGTTTATGGTTGTCTTCTGGTGGTTTTGTTTCAAGCAGTTTGAAGCTACACAAAACTTGTCTATTCTTTTTTCTCGAATTTTATCGTTATGCTGTCTGTGATTAACGCAATGAAAATTAGCGCGGGATTCGTGAGACCCATGAGGGAACAGGGAAGGTGAAGAGGTCTTGCGAAGCAAATTAATTGTTTCGGTGGGCAAGAGAAGTGACGAACAAAACGGTGTGATCCACGTCGAAGCTCTTGTCCTTCGAACGTCGGGGGTGAATTCTGAGCTGCCTTACCATGTAGACCTTCGAATTGGCGTCTCTAAGCCAGCGGGCCTATCGGGAAAGTGCAAACACATCATTGCTGTGGCCCTTTACCTTTCCAAGTAAATTACCAACCGTACCAACGTACCAAGTACGTTACCAACGCTGGGCTACATTTACACTTCTATTTTTTGAACTTGTGATGATTGACTCTCCGTTTAGCGTTGACGAGTCGGAGCTAGACGATCTGAGTTGCACAGATATAGAGCAACAATGGGGAGCTGCGCGGAGATCAGCTCTTGAAGAATATGAACCAAAGAGAGTGAGTGCCCTTTGCCATGCCGGTCAGCAAAAGAATGTCTATGTCTCGCACCTACCGGAAGTGACAAAAGCAATGGAGATAAGTGGATAAAACGCTTGACAAGTTGTAAGCGTTTCTAGTAGTAGTACTATGGTGTAACTGTAATCTTGGTGGTGGTAAATTGTAGAGTTGGCAATAAAACGTTTATTCTAAACGTAGGCAAGAAAGTGATGATCATTTTAAGGGGGAGAGAATACTTTCACTTTTCACTCCCGCGTTTTCTCGCCTAAGCGCGAAAACATCGGATTTGATGCCCAAGTTGAAAATAATCGCCACTTTCAGAAAAATTTAAAAGCCCTATGTTTGAAATGCAAGTGTGTGTGTGTAAGCTGCCGCTTCGCAGAGTACTCTTTCCGGGGATAAATTAAGGTTTGAGGTAATTATCAACACAGCCGAGTTTTTCGCTAGGTACAGCAGTTGTACGCCCCCCCCCCCACGTATTACCCTTCTTCAGCAAGTTTTCATCATCACCGTAAAACCACGGTTGGGCCTGATATGCGTTTGCTGTATCGATGGAACGGTGATGTACTGATGAATACCACAATCCTCAATCAATTGTTGGAATCAGAAAAAGCCAAGGAAACATTATTTTCCCCTCTTTAACAGGTGCAATGCAGAGTGAATACTCTCTTTTCTTCAGCGGAATTCTTTCTGGAGCTGGTGCAACTCCAATTGAACAACAAGATGCCCCAAGAACAGAAGAAAAAGCTATTTTTTTTCATAGGGTACTAACTTTTCGAAGCTGGAGAGCTCTGGGCCATCTTATGCACTTGACAAATGCAAAACTTGGGTCTCTTGCTCCTAACCTCTTGACATATTACACGGACAATGTGGCTGTCACTTTGGAGAAAAGTATTTCAATAGCCGTCTTGAAACAAGGCAGTGTTGAATGGATGAATCACCGATAGATAAGATTGTTCGCATCGAAGGCTAGAAGTCAATTTACATACTTTTTAAACTCAAAAGCCAACTGGGAAAAAAGGTACTCAGACTTGTATCAGTCGACCTTTCGTGGAAATATGGACACACTCCGTGGGTTACAATGTGAACCGCTCGCAAGAGACAAGTATTGCAGTGCATTTCATTGCTCAGTGGTTGAAATTGGGACTATTGTAAGACCAGAGTTGCCGTGGTTGTGCTCCAGTGGGGTGGTTGTGGACGGTGGTGGTAATTTCTTGCGCTTGATTGAAATTAAAGCTTTGAAAGTAGGAGAGCGTCTGAATGCAGCAAGAATGATTGAGATGAGGGCCGTTAAGACTGGATTTCTTCAAGGATGTGAGTGGAATAATGCGGAAAAAAATGACCATTATGCGCAGATGCAAATAGGCATGTTGTTATCAGGCTTTTCGGAATGTGATTATGTTATTTATTCAAAATCTGGTCATGACTTTGTCTGCTGAAGGATTGAATTTGACTTGGATTATGTTGTGGAAATGTGTGGTGTGCTTTTAAATGTTTATTTCGATGAATTTCTTACAAGAATGGCTAAAGCTCATCAGGAGTCAACAGAACATTAAAGAATCCCAATCGAGTTAACTTCATTCTGTAATGTCCTTATTATTAGTTATACCTACTAATATTTATGGGGCAAATGACCCAGAGCGATGACGTAAATTAAATAATAATTCGTAGTAATAATAATAATAATATTAAAAATAATTATGTACCTACTTTTCTTTTCATCATTAAGACAGCGTGTTTTTTCAAGGATAAATTAAATAAAAAATTGAAAAACTTTTTTTATTACTCTGCACTATTTTTTTTTCAATCATTGTAACAGAAGAACAAACAAAAAAACACTTGAAAAAAATTACTTAAACGGGAATGCTACTGCTGCAAGAACTTGTCAATCTTCATTAGGGGGGGGGGGGCAAATTTGTTAAACCACCAACAATGTCCAGAATATTGTCAATGTATCCTGCCAGCGTCCACGGTATGGGGCCTCGGAGGAAACTGTATTTTCTCATCCGTTGGATCACCTTCTCAACATGTGCTCGCGCGCGGGCAATGTTCGCATTTTCAGTAGCGTCTGTGTGGCTTAGTTGCCTGTTTCCTTGGCTGTCTTTTTTTAAAAAAGGAGGCCGGTGTAGTTTTATGTTCCTCTGAAATGAAGAAGAAAAAAGATTAGACAGTTATCAACATTTCAAGCAGGAGCAGTCAGCAGTTACTTGAGCACACTCATTTTCAATTCGAAATCCCTTGTCAACCATTACAGCGTCATAAGGGTCTAGTTTGTCCAAGATGCCACTGTCACTCACTATACGATCTTGTCTGACGCGCGGCCTCCGAAAGGAGGGCTGATCTCCGTTATCAACCCCGATGGTGTAACACCAACATTAAATTTGAAGGTGTGTTTTTTCTTATATTGAGAATAAGTCAAAATCCTACACTTCAAACATTCGCATGTCTCAGCTAGAGTCTCAGCGCAGTCTAGAACAATTCTTGTGCTCCTGAAGCTTGCAAAAGATACGGGCAAGTTGGCCCTGATCCAGTTTTGTTCCGGCCACGGGATCTTCGTTTTCAGAACTCTTGCAAGGATGGGGCACATATTTTTAAAATAGTTCGAGCATGTCTGTCGACTTATACCGAACAGCACTCCTATATCGCACAAAATCGCACATTCATTTTTATTTTAACCATCGTCAGTATCACTCTATCTTTGAGACTGATCAATGTCTTGTTCGTTGAAGCTTCGGGTGCTAACTCAGAGACACATTCAACTAAAGCTTCCAGAAGATCGATTGAATGAATTCCCGTAAATGTGAAAAGTTTGGAATCTGAGTTGATAATGTCCGTTAACCCATTAATTACCACTGTCCTATTTTGAGGACACTCGAATTTCAGGCTCTCTACGCCAACGCATTTGATTTTTTTTCAAGACGTCATGCATTGAAATTTAGTTTAGCCCATTGGCCCCTCTTTTCTTTTTTTGTGGAATTTTATCAAAAGTGGTTTAGCCAAAATTAAAATTTTCATTTGCAAAAAGTGAAAAAATTTTTGGCGAATTTTAAAATTCGCTCAAAGCCACCTCGCAATTTTTATACTTATATACGCCTACTTTTCTAATGAAATAGAGTGCCCAGAACGCCATAAAAATGTGTTTCTCTCATTGACTCACACAACTGAGAAATTAACGATTTTTTAATTAGTGTCCTCAAAATAGGACAGTGGTAAATACCGGGGTAAACAGGTTCCCCCTCCTCGCCATATACTGAAGTAATAATTTGATTTGCTGTGAGAACTTGGAAGAGAGAAATTGTTGCAAAGAGCATTATAAAAAAAGAATCCCCCCCCCTCCCAATACCTTCCATGATCTTTATCCGATCCCGGAAGCGAGCTGAGTCGGCGTGTGAAGACATTGGGGAATCATGTATTTTATACTTGCCACATTTGCCTTGATTTTCTAGTGGTACATGGACAAAAATGTATCAATAAGTAATAGTCATTGTTATGTCCTAAAATAAGAACAACTTTGTACGAACGAAAACTAAGAAAAACTGACTCTATTTTTTTATAATCATGTGATGAAAAGATCAAAATCTAGTATTCAACATCCTCTCCTCGAAGTGCCGAGCTACTCATCCGCTCCTGACGTTTTTATTATTTGGTCGAGGTGTCTCTTCCACGGTTTAGCGAACCCCAACGGCTTCACCAAATACGTATAGTCGCCAAGAACTTCTTCTACTTCGGCCTTGACCCATTTCCGTTTGTCCGCATTCTCTCGGTAGTCTCGTACATAGACGGTCTCGCCCTTTTCGAAATGCACCATTCGACCTTTTCGTTTATTAGCGCCATCTTCCCCCTTGAGTTTTTCTTCCTTAAAATCTCTCCGCAAAATGTCTAGCCTGGTCCTCAATTCTCTTCCGAACATGAGTTTTGCCGGCGATTCACCCGTCGTACAGTGCATCGACGTCCTGTAATGAAACAAATATCTTGACATCGCCGCATCAATACTCGCCTCACAATTCGAATCTCGCAAAATTTTTTTAATTCCGTTTTTGAAACTTTTAACACTGTTTTCTGCGGCGCCATTACTTGCCGGATGAAAAGGAGGAACTCGCACATGATGAACAGCATTCGATTTACAAAATTCAGCGAATTTCGCTGAAGAAAACTGCGGTCCGTTGTCCGAAACGACAACCTTTGGAAGTCCGAACCGCGAAAATACATCTCTCAGTTTATTTAGCGTGGCCGATGTGTCTGTTCTCTTATTCATATTGTACACTTCCACCCATTTGCTGAAAGCATCTGTGATAATTAAGAACATCTTCCCATTTAGTGGTCCGAGAAAGTCCACGTGCACCCGGTCAAAAGGAACCGTAGCACTCGACCAGGGTTTTGGCACGGCTTTTGCTGGCTCTGCCCGTTGCTCCATGCAAATCGGACAACTCTTAACATACTTCTCAATTGCTTCATCTAGTGACGGCCACCAGAAATACGACCTTGCCTTGTTCTTCATCTTCATCACACCTTGATGAGCGAGATGAAGTTCCTTTAAAAGTCTTTCTCGAAAAATACCCGGCATCAATATCCGGTACCCCCACATGAGGACCCCTTTTTCAATATTTAATTCCGACCTTCTTCTGAAGTAGGGCTCAATGCGTTTGTCAACCTGTTCAGCGTCCCTTACAAAAAGAAAAACTTTACTTAATTCGCTATCTTTCCTGGTTGCCTTTGATATTTCTTTTAAATCAATAGCCAATACATCGTCTAGTAAATTCAAATCAGAGCCGTCTTCATTTTCAAAGTCATCTTCCTTAGTATTCGGCAGCCGAGAAAGTCCATCAGCTGCGTTATTCAAGCTCTTCAAGTACTTCAACTCGTAATCAAATCCAGAAATAAACATCGCCCATCGCTGTAGCCTGCCAGCTGCCATTTCAGGAACGCCTTTGTTCTCCCCGAAAAGAGCCAACAAGGGCTTGTGATCCGAAAAAAGTATGAATTTTCTACCGATCAAGTAGTGATAGAATTTTTTTACTCCCCAATACAACGCCAAAGCTTCTTTATGAATGACCGAATATTTCCTCTCCGCACTGTTTAAACTACGAGAAGCAAAGCATATTGGCCTATTTGAGCCGTCTTCCATTTCATGCATTAACACAGCTCCTAAACCAGTTTTTGATGCATCGCAAATTAACTTGACCGGATCGAAATGCACTAAAACTTGGTGGCTTAGCACTTCTTCTTTTGCTTTATTAAACGCCTTTTCACATTTATCGGACCAGTCGAATTTCACACCTTTTTTAAGTAAGCAGTACAAAGGTTGCAAAATATCAGACAAATTTCTCACAAATCTTCCGTAGAAGTTAACAAATCCCGTGAAAGCTCGAACCTCACTAACGTTTTTAGGCCTTGGCATTGTACGGACTGCCTCAGTTTTCGTTTCGTCCTTTGAAATGCCCTCCCTAGTAATTTTGTGGCCCAAATACGCGATGTCTTTTTTGAAAAATTCACACTTCTTAAAATTTAGCCGGAAACCCGCTTCACTCAGACGTTGCAGAACCATTCTTAAGTTGGAAAAATGTTCGTCTCTAGTGCGCCCAGTTACGATTAAATCGTCTAAAAAGTTGCGAACCCCTGGAACGCCCTGTATACATTTCTCCACGACCCTTTGAAAAATTGCTACAGCTGGCTTGGTACCAAATGGAAGTCTATTCACTTTGTAAACCCCTCGATGAGTTGACCATGCCAACAGCAACTTGCTGTCATCGTCAAGTTCTAAATGGTTATACGCTTGACGCAAATCCAGTTTAGTGAATTGTTGACCACCTTGCAAATTAAACCACAGGTCTTCCACGTGAGGTAACGGATACTGTACGTCTTCTAGGTACTTGTTAACAGTTAACTTGTAGTTTGCACACAACCGTATTGACTTGCCATCCGACTTTAGCACAGGCTCCAGAGGTGTACCCCAGGGGCTATAATTAACTTTTTCAATCATCCCCTCGGCTTTCAAACGGTCAAGTTCATCATCTACCATTTTCTTAAAAGCAAACGGAATTTGACGGGGCTTCAAGAACTTAGGCTTAGCTTCGCTGCTCACTTTCAATTGAATTTTTTCATACTTGTACAAGCCTACTCCATCTTGAAAAACGCTAGCAAACTCCCGTGACAAACTCTCCTGCAACCGCTCATTTCCCGTCTCTGTCTGTACTTCCGCTATGTTAAAGACGTCGTTATCAAATTCTTTCAACCAGTCTCTACCCAATAGAAGTTTGGAGCTTTTCGGTACGACGTATAAATGACCGTAACGCATCTTCCCTTTCCACTCGACCAGGACCGACAGCTCACCTACCGGCCTCACTATCTCTCCCGAAAAGCTCTTCAATTTAATTGTCGATGGAGACAACGATAAGAACGAAAGTTTCTTTTTATAAACTTGGAATGGTAAAATCGAAACCCCTGCACCTGTATCTACTTCCATTTCGAAAGGAATTTTGTTGATCAACACGCGAGCGGTAATTGGGCTGACTGAGTTTAACCCTTCTAATGAACGCATGTCGACTAAATTTGTCTCCTCTTCATCGACACACGCTTCAGTCTCATTAACAGAGGTTTTGGACTTGCAAACTACTGCCAAATGACCCTGTTTCTTGCATTTTCTGCATCGGTAACTCTTATAGCGACAATCAGAAAAAGAATGGTTACCTTTGCCACAATGAACGCAAGTAGCAAGGCTCCCAACTTGCTTTCGATTCAATTTACCGATCGCGTTAGTGCCCTCAGTGACTTGAAAGACGCCGGCGCCTGATTCTCTCACCGTTTGCACTGGCCGACGCTTTTCATTCGATTCTTTCTTCAAAGCCAGCTCGTAGAGTTCCAACAAACTTTTTTCCCTTGGATCCTACTCGCACAGTCTATCTAAAATTGATGACTGGATCATGCCACAAACGAACTTTTCTTTTAACGCAAAATCTAATTGCCCTCCAAATTTGCACTCTGCCGCGCCCTTCTTTACCCGTACGAACCACTGAGCCACTGGTTCGTCTATTTCTTGATTCATTCGGTAGAATTCAATGCGCTTCCTGAAAACAGAAACGGTTAGCGAAAACTGCCGCGACATAATTGAGCATATTTCATCGAATGTTTTTTGTGATGGAGGCTCCGGATCACACAAATTACGTAAATACTCATAAGCTTCGGTCCCCATGACCGTGATTAAAACCGATATCTTCCTCTCTTCTTCTACTGCATTTACTATGAAAAATTCCTTTAACCTCTCTTCATAAATCTTCCAGTCATCTCCATTTATTGAAAACTCCGGTAAACTTCCAAGATTTAACGATCGGAAAGTAAATTCTGTGGTGATGTCCGGAGAAGTCATGCTATTAGGAGACAGCATCCTTGCCGCAGCCGCTCTCTTCTTTGGCTTCATCCTCGTCGTCAAAATGTTATGTCCTATAATAAGAACAACTATGTACGAACGAAAACTAAGAAAAACTGACTCTATTTTTTTATAATCATGTGATGAAAAGATCAAAATCTAGTATTCAACAGTCATAAAGATTGACACGATTGAGACAACCGCCAAGGGAACAACATGCTTGTGGCCCAGCCAAATGTCTTCAAATTCTACAGTTTCATTATGGTCAGCTTCAATGATCATAGTTGTTTGGCCTCAAAACGTATCGCATAACGGTCAAAAGTGGTACTGGACTACTGGTACCTTTTTACCAGGGTTCTACATCTAAGAAATGACGAATGGTAAACGCTCATGTAGTACACAATCAGTCCCGCCCATGACGAAAAACAGGAATTGCTCGGTTTCGTGTGTGAAGTTTCTTTGACTTAAAACTTCGCTCGGACAAGAGCACCTTGGAACGTACTCTGTCAAGAAGCCGATTGTCCCAACCTTAGGACAGCTTCAGAACCGATTGCATCAGCCACTTTATTGCCAAAATAGAAACAACGCGAATTCGTAACTCAAAGCGAAGAACGTTATTGCAAAAAATGCAACATTACGCTATGTAAAAAGCGCTTCGCTTCGTACCATGCGAAACAACGATTATACTGAAAATACTTGTTTATTTGCCGTATTCTCTTTTTTGCTGGAATAGATACCTAGTGTCTTGCAAAATTTCAATCATGAATGATCCCGGAGTCTTTATGGGCCGATCACAGATAGGAGGGGGGCAGCGGAATCCCCCCCCCCCCAGAGCTGGTCAAATCGCTCTTAACATCGTGGATGGGAGGGGTAGGCAGTTAGTGGGGAGTATTGAGGGGGAGGAGTTTCGATCACCCCCCTGAGAGAGGTCACAGATACCCCACTTGCCCGGAGGCTTGATACCCCATCATTTACCACTGTCCTCGTTTGAGGACACCCCCCCTCTCTCCTTACAATAAGTAATAAAAATATAAAAACTGTCTGGTAGCATTATTACGATACCATACAACACGTATAAGCAAAAAAAAATCAAATTTAGAAAAAAAAATAAGTTGGTAATTAATGGGTTCACAATTATTTTTTTGGTCGTTTTTGAAGGGTCCTGGCCAGTGATGACATTATTTCCTGTCTGGCTAGTTTTTTCATTGAGATTATTGCTCATGCTCAGAAGATCTGCTAAACTGGAATTATCGACATCATGGACAGAAGCTTTCGTTGGATCTACCAGGTAGACTTGAGTGGCCTTATTGGGACGGGGCGCGGTCGAGTGTCCCTGGAAGATTCAGAACTAAATCCTTCACTAGTGGCCGGAATACTGCGGAGAAATAAATACTTTCAGGGTTAAAATTCGTGTAAAAAGGAGATGAAAGGAAATGAAATGAACCTATTTGTCTCTTCGTGCTGCCTGCGTCGCTTCACCTCGCTTGTTGTTTCATTCATTAAACGTTTTTGAGGCGGTAGAAGTTCAGTATCTGACATTGACTTTGGTATTCTTGAAGTAGGAACAGCGTGTGGAAAGAGTTTATTACGCTGTTTTCCTCCTGACAAAAAGCGAGAATATCGTAAAAACTCCGTTGTGAAAATACGTGAATATGTTAATCTACTTTCATGTTACTTACCACCGTGAAACACACGACCATTGATTTTGAGGACGGTTTTTCCATTTTTAGAGCTGTCTCCCATTTTTTCTTCAGATTATGATCTTTTGGGAAATGATGAAAAGTTATCCCCTTCAGAGCATAATTATTGCATTGTGGCACGCAGCAATATTTGGATATCCTATTAGTTGAAGGTCCTTGGTCATGATTCATCAACATCATTATGCCCAATTATAATTTATATTATTAAGCACTTCACATATTAGGTGATTCACTCCACTCCGGCATAACAAATCATTAAGTAACCGTTGCAATTTAAATTTTGTTATGAAGCACCCCGCACGCCTCACTCCGACCACTGTCTACTCTACGTTAATTCGCAATGAATCCGCCAGTTGCACTGGGGTGAATCTTTGCGGGGCCAATAGAAATTGAAGGGTCACGTCCCTGACACGTGCCGGATATGTGTGAACGAGCCTCTCAATTACCATATGAGAATAATATTTTACTTGTCGGACGTGCCCCGTCCGTGTCCCGGACGGGGCACGTCCCATTCACGGCTCTGATGTGTGTGAATAGACCTTTAAACAACCTCGCCCTTGATTTTCGACAAAAACCAATCAATTTCCCCACGATTTTCGTAAAATTGCCATTTTTTTTTTCAAAATTGAGAGGAGTTTTTGGAGCCAAATAGTACAGTTTTATATAGTCAAGTAGCCAAATTTGAAGAGCTAAATTGACGGTTTCTGAGTGTCGCTAATTTCGAGGGTTTTGTCATTCGCCAAATGTGCGTTTTAAACCCTACAAAATAATCTTTTTTTATTTTCATAAAAATAAGGTTCAACAGAGAAAGATAAAAAAGAAATAAAAAGAGACGGATTTCTCGCGCTATCTTGATTCGGGCACTCCTGTAGGGCCTTTTTTTTTTTTCAACGCTTTAATAATTCGCTATACATGTTCGGATAAGTATCAAAAAGAGGTAATTATAGGACAATGCTCCAGCATTCTTCTTGTATATGCACATACAAAAAATGTAAAATTATACACAAAAGGAGCATAAAATAACCCGGCTGACAACTCACAAATGATATGAAACATCCACTTTTATTTTTTGTGCGTCCTGTTCGCTTCAACGTCAAATTGGTGCTATTAAGATATGAAATTACGGAATAGGTAGTGGTGGTGGTGGGGGGGTTAGTAGTGGTAGTAGAGGACGAAATAAATTATTCACTGTCTGATTCTGTTTTCATATTTCCTTCTATCCTCCGCTTTTCCGTCATTAAAATTTCGTACTTGGCTGGAACTCACTCATATTAATGTCGCGTTCATCTTTCCAGGTTTTGTGAGAGACAGGTATTGGTGTGATGATGGTGGGGAGAGGAGGGGGTTGTAAGACGTTAAATAAACAACGACGTTGAACCCCCGCCTCCCAATACCATTCCTTTAAAGGGAATAAAATCGATACAAATTGAACCGTGGGAGCGTCATATAATGCTATACGAGGGCTCCTCTGTATGGATTTGAAGGGTGTTTTTAGGGTGCTGCCCCCTGTATAGAGAAGCCTTTCGAACTTGAAACGGCGGTGGCGCGAGGGGAGGGGGTCGACCTATCGAATTTTTCGTGGATAGGCCTTAGGCTTTTTAAAGGGTCGAGAGGGTGGTTTAGAAGAGGAATAGGACGTCTTTTTTTTTATGACCAAGTCATTAAAGCGCGGTTTTATTTTATTTGAAATCAACCAAGGCGATGTAATAAAAGGAAGAAGAACACGGTGGCGTATAAAACTAAAAGAAAAGAAGAGGAAGAGGAGTAAAAGAAAAGAAAAGTCTTAAGCCCCCCCCCCTTAAGCGCTTGCGCTTCACGTTCCTGACCCCTTCGCTACAAAATCTTTCACTTCTCTTCTCTTCATTCCTGTTCCGACTGCCCCCCCATGTAATACACAAAGGTAAAGTTCCTTGTCTGGGTCGTAAGATAACTATTTCCTAGATTTATTTGTAATTTTCTTTCCGTCTGCCCCGCCCCGCCCCCTCGAAAAAAGTTTTTGACCCCCCCCCCTCCTCCCACCTCCAACAACCCCACACATCAAGTCCACCTCTGGGGTCTGGCGCACCTGGGACTGGGATTGATACAGAAAATCCGGCTTTAGAAACATGTAGAGGGGGCACAAATAATAATACAAGGAAAAAAAAAAGTGAAATCCCCCCACATGACCTGGCTCTGTTGTGTAGTCCCTGTTCGGGCGCCTTTCTAAAAGCATCGCGTTAATCCATTTTTCGCAAAATTAAACGTCGTTTAACTATATAAACAAATATTAAAAGAGCGCTAAACGGTGTGTGAATGATTTACAGCAGAATACAGCGACGCACCATCTGACTCCGGAACATGCTACATAGGACTCATTGGTAAGTTATTATCATATTATTCTAAATGATCGTTGCTTTATGTTTCCATGTTTAATCGTAGAATTTTAAAAATTAATATACTTTAATATAAATATTCAATTGTGATTTGTTGGTAATTTTAATTAGTCCAATTCAACGCTCGAAAAGAATTCTCGACAAGTGCCAATTTGAATGTCAAGGCCAACGAACTATGGCCCCGACTTCTGTCGTGGACCTAAAACTTACAAAAAAAAAATCGAAAGCCCCGCGATGCTCTTTGAACCATTAAAAAACATGCCTCAAACCGTCAAAAAGCATGACTATTTCCCCTTCCCCCCCATTCCGGGACTTGGAGTTTGGACATTTCTAAACCGGCGCGAAAACTTCACGTGAACAACCGGAGGGCGAAGGTGATGGACCTTAATTTTCAATTCAACTGCAATATTTCGCGACGTCGTGGAATTATCTTTATTAATAAAAATCACGGAAAGTGTTCAGTGTCACGAAAATGGTAATGAATGGCGAGGGGCTTTCCCGCACCACTATACCCCCTTTCCACCTTTGAAGCATCTCATGCAATTTCATAATTAAATTCGAGAGATAGATATTGAACTAATAGAGAGAGATAAAAAAAAAACGTTTAAATTAATTATGAATGCGACGTTTTATTGTCATTGCAGGATAGTCAAGACCGCAGTGCTCAGTTAGTGCAAAATTGTCTCCGTGGTTGGGTGGGTGGGGGGGAGGGGAAGACAATTAAAATGAAAATTTAAAATGACGTTGTAGTAAGGTGCGATCACAGCCCTCCTCCGCTACAAAGTCTGGAAATTCAGCCCCAAAAAGTTCTGTTTATTTGGGCAATCAACCGGAAATTTTGAACCCACGATCTGGTTCATTGTCACACCCCCCCCCCTCACACACACACCCACAAACGTGGACGTTCCGCCATAAAACACGAATATTACGACCTCAATGTCGGATAGATGAGTCAGAATTTGTAGAGAGTTTGCTCCAAAATCTTTATCTTTCGACGTAAAAAATCGAAATTTTACCATCGCGTTTATAACTGTTGCCCCCACACTGCGTTCACTGTTGGCCCACAAAACTGCCCATTTATAGCCCTTAGAAAGAGACCGGTAAAACCTGAAAATTTCCCGAAGAGCCTCAAAAGATGTAATATTGTTGACATTAGTGCTAACGGGCTAGCGTTTTAGCCGCGATAAACGACTATTTTGGCCCACAATTTAAGAGTCCGAAAAGTAGTGCAAATTATCGTTAGAATCAGAATTTTGCGGCGCCATAGCCGACATTTTTGTTCTAAAAGTTGAGATTTCAGAAGTCACCGCACCGATTCGATGATTGAATTAGCTATTTTTCCATTTTTAGCAGCGAATTACCACTTTTTTAGCGTTTTTCTTCATTTTGGCCTCACTAGTAAATACTTTTTTCAATATTAGCCGCAAATTAACCCCGCATTAGCATTTTTACGTGCGGCCTTGTCCACCTATTTCAGGTATTGAATCCCGATCATTCTTCCTATAGCACCACGTTAACATAAAATTTACCTACTTGATTGATGAAGCTTGTTGATTTGTTGTTTCACGTATTTTTTTGTTTTTACTTCATGAATTAGTGATATTCCGTCATTTTGCAAGAGAACTAGAGATTTTTCTCAATTTTAGCAGGGAAGTAGCGTTTCTCAATTTAAAAGCCATGAATTGGCGTTTTCCACAATTTTAGCTGCATATCAGCGATTATTTCCATTTTTAGCAGGGAATTGGCTCTTTTCCTCAATTTGAGCTGAAAATTAGGGTTTTTATTAATTTTAGCCGCTCTAATAAATAATTCATTCAACATTAGCCGCAAATTAACCCCGCATTAGCAATTTTTCCTTATTTTAGCCATGAATTACTAGCCTATTATTTCTACGCACTATTCGCCAATTAGTGTTCATGCTCAACTTAGCCGCAAATTGCCGATTTTATCAATTTTAGCCAAGAATTTGCGCTTTTTGTCAATTTTAGCCACACATTTTCCCTCAGATAAGCCGTGAATTGGCGTATTGAGCCTTTAGCACAATTTATCCGCGAATTTGTGATTTTCCACAATTTTGGCCAAGAATTAGAGCTTTTTCTCAAATTAAGAGAAGTAGCGTTTTTATCCCGCGAATTAACGATTTTTCTCAATTTGAGTCATGAATTGGTTTTACGAAATTTTAGCTGAATATCAGCGTTTATATCCATTTTTAGCAGCGAATAGCTCTTTGTCTCAATTTGAGTTGAAAATTAGCGTCTTTCGTAATTTTAGCCGCGCAAATTAGTAATTTTTTCAATGTTACAGCCGTAAATTAGCGTTTTTTAAAAATGTTTTTGTTTACATTTTAGCCCCACGTTAACAATTTTACCTTATTTGAGCCACGAATTACAGCTATACATATATATTTCTACAATCCATCCGCCAATTAGCGGTTACACTCTATTCAAGCCGCAAACGGCAAGCAGCCGTGGATTTTTCACAATTTCTGCTGCGAATTAGTGATTTTTCTCAATTTATCGAAGTAAGCGTTTTTATCAAGTGTTCTCGTGAGTTTAGCGATTCTGTTCAATTTAAGCCTCGAATTAGTGTTTTCCTTCATTTTAGCAGAGCAATTAGCAATTGAAAATTAGCGTTTTCCTTAGCTTTAGCCGCGCTAATAATTAGTGATTTTCTCAACATTATCCGTAAAATTAGTGCTTTTTAAATATTTTATGCCCGCTTTAGCAATTTTTTTTGTCACTTTTTCATGTGGATTAAGGTTTTTCCTCAGTTTTAGCTGCGAATTAGTGGTTTTTAAAATTTCTATCCACTAGTTACCTTTTTTTCTACACTTTATGGCGAATTAGCATTTCATTTCAATTTCATTCACGAATTAGCGATTTCTCTCAATTTTGGCCGCGATTTAATTAGAGATTTTTTTTTCAATTTTTGCGAATTAGCGGCTTTTCTCAATTTTAGCAGCTATGTAATTATCAATTTTTCTTATAGCGTTTTTCATTTTCATAAAACTCCGCTCTGAAGCCGAGCATTTCCACCTGTCTTCTCTGAATTATATCATATGGTAAAGGCGAAGACGGGTGGAAATGCTCGGCTCCAGAGCGGAATTTCATGTAAATGAAAAAAGCCATTAATTTTAGCAGAAGTTTTTCTCAATTTTGGCAGTGAAATAGCGTTTTTTTGTAAATTTATCCGCCCCAAAACTTGCATTTTGGCCTAAATTAAAGACCATAGAGTTGCATGTTCATATAAGAATTAATACCCGAAAGTCGCATTGCCTTGGATATTCGGCCATGGAACTTCCAATTTTTCTGCCGGTTGGATCCACCGCCACGTAAAAGGCCCCAAAGCTAAGAATTTTGCTTAACTTGCAAAGTTCCCCGATGTTCAGCCAGGAAACTTGTAATCACGATCAAATGAACCCGAAATTTTAATAAAATCACAAATATTGATCTCTAAATGTTGCTATTACACGGCTATTTTTGTCATGGTAATTGGCGCAGTCGGGAGAGGCTAGCCCAGAGAGTCCGCATTCAGTAAAAAAAAAGTACACCAAATAAACAAACATACTTCCTTTCACTACGAGAAAATAGAAGTAGAAAAAGCCAAACCCACTAGTTCACTGAAAATTAAGGCGTGAAACTCGCAATGTCTTGGATTTTTAGCCCCGAAACTTGCAATTTACGCAACCCAAACTGACATTAGCGCAAGAACCAAGACACGAAACTTACATTTCCGCAAGATTGAGACCCGCAACTAGAAATTTCGCGGATATTTAGCCAGGAAAATTGTAATTTTGTTAAATTTAGGACCCGAAGTGGCAAACTCAACGCTTGACGCTTAGTACGTTGCAAACATATGTTGTGTGAGCCTGTAATGCGTGCTGTTAGGGCCGCGCCAGCCCAAAGATGCGGGCTCGCACTAAACAAAAAAAAGGCCTGCAATTTCGCTTGAATTAAGCCGTGAAACTTTGTTTAATTAAAGATGCAGAAAATCTAGCTGCTAAAAAAAAAAAAAAAAAAAAAAAAAAAAAAAAACAGGAAACCTCCGATTTCCCCGGGATATTTGTCTTAAAAAATGTTGTTACTTTTGTGGCTATTCTTCAGGGCTCTGTCCTGTCCGGTTAGCGCGGGCTTTTAAAAAGAAAACTTTTCAAATTCGTGAAATTAAGACGTGAAACGTGCAATATATTGTGATTTGCAGACATGGAAGCTACCAATTTCACTTATATTTGCCTAAAAAATCGTGTCACATGAACTGCCTGGGAGAAGAGATTAGCTTTTTTTTTTCTTTTTTTTCCCAAGTCCGAGCAGTATAATCAATTTGTCCGAGAACGAAAAACTATTTATATAAAACGAGGGTGTCAAAAATGGAAGTAAACAAATAAAAGCCTAGCAATACAAAACAAGAACACAAACTACACAAACACCCGTTCCAGTTTATAAAAATAAAACAAAAATAGGTCGATGCCTGTTCTCCCTCGAACGTGTGATGGTGAAGGGGGACGTGTGCGTGGGAAGAGAACACGTTGTGCATGTAAATGAAGTCTTTCCCCGACTTTGGGTCCTATTACTTTGAAAAATATGCAGGATAAATAAAGCAGGAAAATTCACGTTTTTGAACATACCCAACAAGAAAAAAAAAAACTTTCTTTTTTCATAGAGTTTACATTCGAGGACTTTCAAAGCGGAATATTATAGTTTGGCGGGAAGGGGGCGAGGGGTCCTACGGGACTTCATACAGCGAAAGAAAAGTTCTGCTTTTGTCGCGTTGATCTGTTCGACCCAGAAAACAGCCCCACCAGTCGTATAAAATGGTACATAATACGTCCCGTTTGCCTTTCTGGGACATCAATTCTCATTTAACCGTCGTCCGTGGTTGAATAACTCGAACCTAAGCTCCCACCTCCACCGCCCGTCTTCCAGCAAAAAAAAAAAAGAAAAGACGGTAACTACAACCGGGATAGTTTGTCAAGTATATAGTCGAGCCCAATTAAAGGCGGTTTTAGCCCCAAATAAATAGAGGAAGAAACGATTCAGGAGCCGTGTCACCGTGAAAAAAAAAAATTGTTCTCATTATCCTTTTTTTCTGTTGTTAACCGGTACGCACACCGTCACAGGGGGACCCTCTATTTTCAAGTGTCAACGACAGTTAGAAAAGGATCGTTAACAGTAATCAAAGTATAGATGTGACTGCAATTATTCTGTCCTAAGGAAGACAGCTCCCCCACCCCCACCCAATTATACCCAAAAGTATAATAGGTCCGCGAGTCAAAACGAAAAAAACAACTATTAAAGTTAATTGAGCTCCTCATTTTTTAAACAGAAAAATGTTTTGAGCGGGGGAGGGGAGAATTGTGGTAAATTGATGCACACAATCAGGGGTGTAGCCAGCCCTTGACCCAGGGGTGGGCAGAATATGGTCATAGGAGCCCCAGCAAAAGAACTGCGGTGCGTTCATTAAATCTGAAATAGGCGCGATAAATAGTCAAATTCTTCCCCAGAAACTGAGTTTTCACCCTGAGGGTCGTAATCCATCAAAAACTAACATCTTCGCAGGCGTGGATCCAAGGCTTAAGGAGGGGGCCATGACTTCAATCGGCCCCAAGATGATGAACATTTAAAAATTGACAAAACCGCGTATTTTGAGGTTCAACGACACAGCAGGGAATTAACAATTTCATTATGGAATTGAAGATTCACTCAAAAATGGCAATGATTGCGTCTCCGTGGCGCAATTGGCAGCGTGCTGGACTGGTAATTCAGAGGTTGCGGGTTCAAATCCCGCCGGGGAGCCATTTTTTTCTCAAAACTTGAATCGTGTTGGGCTACGCCATTCCTTCCATCGTCGTCCGGATAACATTAGTTTAATTAATTTATTAATTAAAAATACCGGCGACAGAATTATTCTTTATGTCCTTACTTTCCCCGGACATGTCCTACTTTTTTGAGCGTCCGGGGACGACCGGGCTCACATTTTTCAAGTGCCCGGGGAGAGGTCAAAATTGTCCTACTTTTTTGGTCTCTACTTGATGTAACGTCTGGTATTTATCTTTCAAGTTCAACTTTACACAAAAGCTGCGGCGCTTTAGCCGCCACGTCCCCAGCCCCCCGTTTTGCCCTTGCGGCCCTCATCGCATCAGTCTCCTGGTGAGATGGATCTCCTCCCTAACTCGATTTTACCAGGTCCACTCAGATAACAATTCAGTGATTTTACCCTCTGAACCTCTCCCACACACCAGCATGCCTTCACTTCGCTCAAAACTCTGAAATTCACTCCACAACCGACTCACAGACATGATCGTTTGGCACTTTCAAAAACAAAATTTCATCATTTTGACTCTTCTAAACGTCAATTTCGCGGATTTTCGCTCATTCAAAACTAAATTTTGTGGATTCATCTAATTCAAATCTCCGAATTTCGGGCTTTTGCTCATGCAAAAACCAAATTTCGTAGGCTTTTACTCTTTCAAAAACCAATTTTACGGACTTTCAATCTTTCAGAACCCAACGTTGTCGACATTCACGCCTTTAAAACCCAATTTCGGGGATTTGACCGTGGGAAACCACGATTTTGGGGAATATCACACGATGAAAAATGAAATTTCGTGGCTTTACCTCTTTTGTTAAATATAATTCGAGGGTTCGGTTAATTCAACAACCAAAATTGCTAAGAAAAAAAAAATAATAATGACGGAAAAACGGTTTGGCCAATTGATAAGATGAATTTGGCTCTTTGAAAATCTAAATTCCCGAATTTAGCTCATTCCAAACCTAAATTTCGTCAATTTTGGTCTTATAAAGCCCAAATTTTGATGATTTATTTTCCTTCAAAACCTAATTTCGTGAATTTGGTTCATTTCAACCGCAATTTTCACAGATGTTGGTTATATTGGTGGACTGGTGACTCACAAAATATCATAACACAAACTAACAATAATAATATAATTTAAAACGTTAAACAATGTTAATGAACACTAAAGTCATCATCTGCAGTGACTATAGAAGACTTATCAGGTATTCATAATCATAATATCCCATTTTAAATTTAATTTTAAAAAATTAAAATCGAGGAACTCGTCAAAGCCATAAAATGCATGCTCAAGCAGCAACCTCTTGGCCCAGGAATGAAATGCCCCCCGCAGGGCAAAGATCTGACGTGCGCCGGCAAGTGATTAAAGAATTTCACCGCCCAAAAATTATTTGACCCCGGACAAGGACTCCGTAGCACATTAATGCTATGACAGCTCCCGAAATACGCAGTACGCAATGTCTCCTCCGATACCTGAAAAGCCAGCCTCCAGAGTAAGAATATCGCACTGTTGAGCCTCTTTGGCAGCTCCCCAACTTGAGGAATAAAGCCAAGCGTGGGATCAATATATATGCCGAGAAATTTGAACTTCTGAGTAGTACCAAAGCTCCCCAAATCTCCAAGCCACAGAAGCATAGAGCTCGTCTTACATGATTGACGATGAGTCCTTAATGTCATCAATTCGAGAGGCAGCCGATTGAGAGTCTTGCTCCATGCACAACACGGACGTGTCATCAGCGTAAGAATCGACAGAAAACCCCTTGAACGGAGCACGTCCGGCAGATCATTGATTGCCACCAAAAATAAAAGCGGCCCAAGGATAGATCCTTCAGGTGCATTCTATGCAGATATGCATTCAGGTAGTCGTGTCCAGTGACAGCTCGGAAAGCGGCCACTGATTCGTGACGGGGGAGGTCTCGTGGGACACGCTCATTTGGGTTGAGAAGGGTGGACCACTGTTTGCCCTCAGCCGAGAGTCTCTGTTGTTCCTGCAGTCTGACATTAATGGAGGATATTGATAGGCTTTTGGCTGCAAGGAAACTGACTGGTGCATCGGGCATGTCCATCAGGGAGCCTACTTTGGCTAGGGCGTCAGCCCGCTCATTTCCCCAGATTCCAACATGCGAGGGGATCCACTGTAATGCCAGTGTAACCCCATCACCGAGCAACCGCTCTATGAGTTTCCTACCCTCAAGCACATCTCGGGAGGCTGTCGCAGCATTGGTGCACAGACTTATAATCGCAGCCTGAGAGTCACATAAGATAACGGACTTTGGACAATTTATAGAGCCAAGCATCCTGAGAGCCAGTATCACTGCCCGAATCTCCCCGTCAAAATTACTGGCAAGAACCCCAACCGGCGCAGCGATGGATCCTGCCGTTGAATACACGCCAGCCCCTCCATTACGCCTTGCTCCAGCAGCTGAACCATCGGTGTATACCCGTAACCATTCATCTTCTGGGAACCGAGTGTGTATAGTTTCCAGCGCGACTGTCTTCAGCTCAATGGGAGGGGTTGTAGATTTTGAGACTGGCGAGATTAGGTTGTTGTAGCAAAGTGCTGTGCGGCGAGGGACAAGCTCTCCAGCAGATGGAAACTGCTCAGGATTTTGAAGAGACTGCGTGAGACCATACTCGTCTTTCAGGGATTCAACCTTGGCCAGGAATGTGGTTTGGGTGGAGAGCCTGGGAACAGCAGGGCTGTATGACTTCCAGTGTTCCACATCGTTTCGCTGAAGTCGCTCGACAAGAACCAGAGCTACTGATTCCCTCCTGTAATGTTGAGGCTCAATCCCTGTTTGCAGCTCCATTGCAACGATTGGGGTCGACACAGCGCCACCCGTTATGAGTCGGAGTGCATGGTTTTGGGCCACATCGATCTTCTTAACAGTTGCCGTTGAAGCAGTCACCATAAGCTCACTTCCATATTCCATGGAGGGTCTAACATAGCTCTTGTATGCAAGTGTCAGTACATCCTGCGAAGCTCCCCACTTAGTGCCAGTTAGTCTTTTGAGTAAGCTCAATCTCTTTGTGCCTTTCTGTGCATTATATTCGGCTTGTGCGTTCCAGGTTAAACGAGAGTCCAGCTTAATGCCAAGGTACGTTGCACAGTCAGTTTTCCTCAAAGGGTTGTCTCCAAGCGATAAAGAAATGGAGTGCTTCCTGGTGGAGAGGGTGAAAAGCTGGAACTCTGTCTTGAAAGTGTTGACCTCCATTTCATTTGTTGAAGCCCAGTCAGAAAGACGGCCCAGTGAGTCATTCAAAGCTGACTCCAAAGCTGGAATATTGCTCGACGTTGCCCAAAGGACTAAGTCGTCTGCATAGAGCAGTGCATTGACTCCTGGAGTCGAAGTGACAGCTGATATCACGTCATCTATCATCACATTAAAGAGAGTCGGACTAAGGACTGCCCCTTGAGGAACCCCATTTCGTGTCTGTCGAAAGGATGAGCATTCATCTCCATACCGCACTCGAATGAATCTCTGCGAGAGGAAGGATCGAAGGGAGGCAAAAAGGCGGCCACTGAGCCCAATGTTCTGGATCTTTTGGACAAGCAGCCTTCTGCACACCCTGTCGAATGCAATTCTAAAATCAACAAACACAGCAAGGGTGCTCTGTTTGTGATGGAAGCCATCTTTTATCCCTTGGGTTAACCGCAGAACTTGTTCTATGGTGCCCCTATGCTTCCTGAAGCCTGCTTGTTCCACTGACAGTAGATTGTACTGGTCCAGGTACCGTTGCAGTCGGCCAAGAACCAGTCTCTCAAAAACTTTAGAAAAAACACTTGTGAGTGCAATAGGGCGGTAGCTTGCTGGGCTCTCTGCTGGTTTACCAGTTTTCAGTATTGGAACAATGTCTGATTTCCTCCAGTCAGCTGGGAAGTGTGTCCTCCATGCTAGATTTAGGAAGGTTCTGACAGTCTCTCTGGCGGAAGTATTAGAAATTCTGGCAGCAAGTCGCGTCTGGCCCCGCGCTCCTGCCTTTCCTCGTGTTTTGAAGTGCTGAGTCAACTTCCTTCCATGAAAAGTCGTTGTTAAGAAGATCGTGTTCTCCTTCTCTGGAGCAGGTGGGAATTGCAGATGTCGTTGGTTCCAAGACTTTTGAAGTTGGGCGATAGTTGCTCACACTGGCAAAATGCTTAACGAATAAGCGTGCAATATCCCGGTCAGAAGTAAGTAATACCTGGCCCTTTCTTATTTGGTTTTTTCGAGGAGGGTGGTCGTTATTTAGACGGGAGATGTAACGGTGAGCCTTTATGCCGTCTTTACGAAAGTCCAGGTTCTGGAGGAAGCTTCTGAGTGAGAAGCCCTTAGCAGAAATAATTTCTCTCTTCAGAGAGGCAACTTTCTGTTTCAAGTCCATGCGATCATCTGGGCTTTGGGAAGTCCGATAGGCTGCAGCTGCTCTGTCTCGCTCTGTTTTCAATGCTTCTAGGTGTTCATTCCAGAATGGCTGGTAGTTTTTCACTTGACCGCGAGGAACACTTTGGTGCGCCGCAGCAATGATCGCTGTGGTGATCCTTCTCAGTGACTCCTCTACCTCATTGGATACCAGATTTGTACACACGAGTCGATCAGTGGCCTTGGCAAACTTTCCCCAATCTGCCTTCTTTACCTTCCATCTTGGCCTTCTCTTTTCTTTGAGCAAGTAATGGCCAATGTCTTCTTTTACCATCAGGATGCTGTGACCAAAGGATTCTGGTGGTTGGATCAGAGATAAGGACACATTTGAGGCAGTTGTTGAGTGTGCTAACACTGCATCAGGCTTTGATGTTGCGCCAGTGTAAGCTAAGAAGGTGGGCTTTCTGTCTGGGGTCGGTACGTATTCGGCCAGGTTTTCATCAATAAAGTTTTCCCAGGTCCCCTGTTCGGCTATAATCCCATCTGGTGGACGGGGCATTAATGTCGCCACATAGTATGCAATGGCGATCCCATATATCTTCTAACCAGGCAAGTGAGGGGTTATTGCGCGGCGGGTTATACGCAAAGACTAAACGTCGATGTGTTTTCCCTTTCCATATCTTCAGCTCGACAGCCTCCATTTTGTCGGGCACGCTCATCTCTTTTCTTATTGAGAACTGCACAGTTAGCGTTGACTTCGCAGCCACCAAGATTCCAGATGAGCATTGTCGGCTTCTAGGGAGGACATACGTCTGGTAGCCAGGAGCTTGGAACTTCGTGAGATTGTCTGTAGCGGCACCCGCCTCAACAATTGCATATACGTCAGTGTCGTTTTCTTTTATATGCAGCTGGAGCTCAGTAAACTTTGCGTCAGTCAAACCTCCGGCGTTCCAATATAGCGTTTTGAGAGTGGCTGTTAGTGGTGGCTTGTTTGGTCTTGGTCTTGTTTGGTGATGGCCTTGACAAAGGCCGTTGAAATGCTTGCGTTGGCGTTGGCGAGTGCTAATTGCAGGCCGATTCCGGCTCATGATGTCGCTATAACGTTGGGCTGACGTGCGGCGACTGCGTATGCGTTCAGTATCCCCTCTACTTGATTGCGCTGAGTCTATCCAGCAGTAGAGTGCAATGGGGACGTCCAGGGGCAGGAACGTGGACCAGCATACATTCTAGACTCAAAGCCCCGGAGAACATGGTCCACGAAATTCATCACCTGCGTACTGCGACCGCGTGAGAGAAGGCCGTTCGTCTCCAGGAAGCCCACAAGCTGTCCCGCCATTACCACCTCCAACACCTTCGAAAAAACCGGAAGGAGCGAAATCGGCCTACAGTTTGACGGCACATCTTTACTACCCTTTTTATGGATTGGTACCACCACCCCTAGCTTCAGACAGTCCGGAAAAATGCATTTATTTGCGCTCTCCTTGATAAGGGCCATTAGAGGCTTGACAATAACTTCGGCTACCTTCTTAAAGATTATGGTATTAAGCCCAAAAGCAGTCCAAACGGGCGTGATTAGCCAGGCAAGCAATTTTATAGCACGACAGTGGTCACTGGTCAGTTTATCCAGGCCTTCAGACTGCTGGTTACCAATGATGGCGACGAGATGGGGGGGGGGGGGTCAGCCAGTTGGTGATGTGGGGCAACGGCACACTATAGTAGCTTATCGATTTCAGTCGCCAGTAGCCATGTTTAGCCATTTTTTACTTTTTTGGGCAATATCCATTTTTGGAAAGGCACAAATCGTCATTAACACCGTCTGTAGCCTCCGTGAAGGGCGCAAATGATCAGTTTGACAATTTATAAAGCGTTAATGCTACCAATAGTATGCCATGTTCCCTCGCCAATTTAGCGCCTGAACAGTCAGTTTTGCCCTTTCGTAGAGTGCGACTAGTCATGGTCATTTATAGGGAGAAATAGCCAGTGTAAAATTTTCTTGGCATGAATAGTCAGTTTTGCCATTTTGCCGTTTTTAGAGCAGGAATTGCCTGTTGAGGAATTATCAAGGCACTAATAATCGCCCATTTAGCTGTTTTCAGGGCACATAGGGTCAGATTTGACGATTTCAAGGCTTGAATAGCCATAATTGTCATTTTTAGGGCACAAGTCAGTTTTCCCTGTTATAGGCGCGAATAGTACGTCCCAAGCCAAGGCGAGAACGGTCAGCTTGGCCATTTTACGGCGCTCGAATGGCCGATTTTGTCATTTTCAGGGCAGCAGTCACCTGTTATTCAGACATTATAGAGTGCGATTCGTCAGTTTATCCATTTTTAGAGCTCATAAAGTCAGTTTAGCAATTTTTAGGGTTCAAAACGGCAAATTGTCCTTCAAGCCAAGGCCATGGCAGTTTGACCATATGGTGCGCAAATTGTCGATTTTACCATTTTCAGGGCAGGAATAATCTTTTTAGGCATATCCAGGGCGCGTGAAGTCATTTTGGCCGTTTTCAGGACCAGGACTTGATTAGTCCGTCGTCAAGCCAAAAGCACGAGAATGGCCAGTTTGGTCATCTTAAGCGCGCCAAATGGTCGATTTATAGCTACTTTCGGAGCGGTAATTTTGATCTTTTCAGGCATTTACAAATGTTCACCAATCGCCAGTTTAGCAATTTTAAGGGCGCGTGAAGTCAATTTATACCTATTTTCAAATCGCAAATCGTCGGTTTTGTATTTTTAGGCGGCACGAGTTTAGTTAGTTTAGCCGTTTTTGTAGTGGGAATAGCTAGTTTTAACTATTTTTAGGCAGCGAATGGCTGTCAAGCCATTTTTCGTAGATGTATAAGCACACGCCATTTCTCGCAAGCCCGTCCCTTGAGCAAAAACGGCGAAATTGGTCTTTGAAATGTGTCACCCTTGCGAAATTCGTGAAATCGATTTTTTAATTAGCGAAATCTGAGAAATTACGAAACACAATAATGGTTATCCTAAAGGATTTATACTGCCAGAATGTATCTAGGGGTGGGCAACTGCCCCACTAAATAAATCTTTGCTTACGAGTCTAGGGGAGGGGCAGCTGCCTACCCCTGCACCCCTCATACTACGCCCATGCACACAACACATTGGAACGAAACTCTTGAAAAATTCTTCTTCCTGAAAGTCGTTTCTGCCCTCAGGGCCCCTCTTGAGAAATCTTGTTTCTTTTGTTGGCTTAAAAAAAAGTTTGGTGCGGATGGGGGGGGGGCTTGATTGATTCTCAAAATACTTCCCTCCCTCTCTCTTGCGATCAATTTCGAATGAAATTGGCAGAACTCGGCCAAGAAACTACACAGTGTGCTACTGTTGCCAAAAGAAGGAAGGGGGAAAAACTTTTGTGTACCCCCCCCCCTCTCACTCGTTTTTCAGCCATTTCTTTTTCAGGTATAAATGGTTGGTAAAAGCTCCACAAACTATTTAGAACCCACATCTCTTCCTGTGCGCCCCCCCCCCCGCTCCAAACACAGACCTTAAGAAGTTTCCAAAATGAACAGACGAATAGCCACCGGGTGGTGCGAGGGTTAGTGAGGGGGGGTGGGGTCTCCAGTACAGGTGAAAAGAACGATTGTTGGCAACAGTTCTATTCATTTTTACCCCCTCGAGGTTATTTTGCTTCTTGCCAAAAACGAGGAAATTCTATTTTTTTTCTCTCTCTCTCTCTCTCTTTTCAATTTCGTTTATTACAAAGGTGCAGGGCCACCCGCACACAATTCACCCCTGTTCATGAAGTACGAACTTTTCTTCCAAGCGTCTCTACTAGACCACTACACATTCGAATAGTGGACATTGCTGAACTGTGGAATGTGATGAAGAAGGGGTGGGGTTGAAGTTAAGACATTCCATTTTATATTCCCAGGGAACTCATTTCAAATAAAACTGAATTAAAATTCACGACGGAGCGTTTGAATTTTTTATCTTAAAGTCTACTGCCGCTCTTCCCTTTTTCACTGGATTGGGAAAGTTTTTTTTTTTTTTTTTCTGAAGTAAAGAGAGAAATAAAGAATTCACAATGAGCGAAACATTATTTTTCACGTGAAAAACTCTAAAATTTTAGAAGAAAGGAAAGAGTTCTTTTATAAATTCAAGAATTAGTTTAATCCGATATACGAGTTTCAAAGTAATCGCTTCCAAAAAAAGGGGGGGAGGGGGAATTCAGCGATCAAAGGCTTTTAGGGAGTTTCAAAAGCTTCGTGTGTGAACAAGACAAACACAAAGTGACGTGCAATCTCTTCACTGCGTTAGGTGGGGAACGTTCATTTACTCCTGACCCCTGTTTAGAGCAGTGAAAATCATACGAAAGGGAAAATTAACGTTTTCCACGGTCTTGGAACACTTCAGAGACGTAATACATCGCGCGAGGTTGCGCCTACATTGTCAGTTCGAATTGGAATTGGACAATTATAGGGCATGAACTCCTTTTATCGGTTTTTTTTTTCAATGGCGTATTTTCAATTACAGCCTAAAATTGTACTTTTTTTTCAACTTTGCCGCGAATTACAGACTCTTCAACACTTTACCCGCGGATTAGTGATCCAACTCAATTTCAGCCACGGACTACCACGTTCTCTTAATCTTTTTAAGGAATTTTAACCAATATGTAACCAATTTTTCTCAATTTTTGCCACGAAATTTAAGTTTTTCTCATTTTTTGCTGCAAATTAATGAGTACTCACATGTACAGCAGTGAATTACCACTTTGAGCTACAAATTACCGTTTTTATTAATTTCAGTCATGCTATTTCACCATTTAAGATGATATTTCTCATCGCATTAATTTTTTTTTTTTTTTCACATTTAACTGTACGGATTTTCGCTTCTTCTTAGTTAGACCAGAAGTTGCCTTCGGAAGTCGCAGATTATTCTTTTTCTGAATTTTAGCCACGAATCAGCCTGTCACTAAATTTTAGCCGGGAATTAGAGTTTTTCTCGATTTTAGCCGTCAATTTGCCGATTTTTTTTCCATTTTTATCCGAGAATTAGCATTTTTTCCCAATTTCATCCGTGATTTAGCGATTTTTCTCAATTTTAGCAGTTATTTAATTAGCGATTTTCTCAGTGTTTGCCGTAAATTAGCGTTTGTCCCAATTTTAGCTGCTAATTAGCCATTCCTCTAAATTTCAGTCGTGAATTAGCGTTTTTCTCAGATTTAACTGTGAATGATGTGTGGGAGTGGCTTTTCTCCTTTTTATCAAAGAATGCGCGAATTTGCCATATTTCTCAATTTTACAGCGTTTTTTTTGTTTGTTATTTTCTTTCAACTTTAGCCACAATTTTGTTCTGAATTTATTAGGGTTTTTATTACCTTTTTTAAGCCGTCACGTATCAATTTTACGAAAGAACAGGCGACGGACTGAAAATCCAACCGCATACCAAAACTCGCGAAAAAGCGCTAATTCATAGCTAAAGTAAAAAAATCAAAAAAATCGATAAATCGCAGCTGAAAATAAGAAAAAGGGTTAATTCATGGATGAAATTGATAAAAAACGCTTGTTCGAGCTGCTAAAATAAGGGAACACACCTATTCACAGCAAAATTTCAGGAAAATCGCTAATTCGCAGCTAAAATTATTGAGATAAATAGGTTAATCCACGGCTAAAATGGTAAAAATCGTTAATTTACGGCTAAAATGAGAAAAAATCGCAAATTCATGGCTGAAATGTAGAAAAATCTATAATTAGTGGCTAAAATGAGGATGAACGCCAATTCGCGGCTAAAATTTAAAAAAATTGCTAATTGGGGGTTTAATTTGAAAAAATAAAGTTGCTGATTCACGGAAAATTGAGAAAATGGCAATAGCCGAGATTACCGGAGGCAATTTCGTGGTCAATTAGGAAAAAGCTCTAATGTAAGGGCAAAAATTTTATAAAAATCGTCATTTATGGATTAAAGATGGAGAAAAATTGCAAATTCGCTGCTAAAATGAAAAAAAATTGCGCATTCGCGGCTAAAATGGAGAAAAATAGCTAATTCACCAATTACGAGTATATTGAAGAATAAGCGCTGAAGTGTTTGAAAAACGCTAATTCGTGGTTAAAATGGAGAAAACGCCACAAACCACAAAATTCTTTAATCACAAAATGCTCTAACCACAAAAGCTTGGTTTCCAAAAAGCTAGAATCACAAAAACTCCATCCACATCAGCCCCTGATCAAAAAAGTCTAACCAAAGAAAAATTGAACCACAAAACGTTGAACCAAAGGAGACCAAACGCCGAAAGCTGCACCACAAATTGATCTAACCACGAAATAAATGAACCAGAAAAATCTTGAACCTCAAAATCCCTACCCAAACCTAAAATGCGCAAATAACAAAACGCTCAAAAAGGTCCAACAACAGACATATCTGCAGGGCTGGGCAGTAATTGAATTACATGTAATTCAATTACTTAATTCAATTACAATTAGTAATTGGTAATTTGTAATTGATAACAACACGCCATTGAAATTGATAATTTGTAATTAAAAGCACTTTTTCGAAGTAATTTGTAATTAACAATTACCAATTACATTTCCATCTTCAGAGCCAATATTACTTCGAAAACTCAGCGGGTACTATTTCGCGCCTTACTTGGAGCTTTTGGAGGAGTTTTTGCATGAAATTCTCTGAAAAAAAAGAGTTTCAAAGCAATTATGACACGAGCGATATCCTCGAGCTTATGGTTGCCAATTTGAAATTTGAGAAAAATGGTACAAAAGTTTCATCGAAACCCCAAACCAGTGGCGGCGTAGGTAGGAATTTGTCTTGGGGGGGGGGGGAAGGATCAGATTGAAATCTCGTAAGGTTGAAAGGAGGCGGATAATTTCACATTTTAGTCATCATTCCACCCAGCCAGCACACTCTTGAATCTGGACATCTTGCTGGCCTCATCATAGCCTCAATCTCTCCGTTAAGGGCGATTTTTGGACTCTACCCGCAAATTAGCGCTTTTCTCAATTTTGGGCCGAGTGTATCGTTCTTCCCAATTTCAGCCGCAGATTAGCGGTTTTGCCCCACCCCCTTCCATAGCCATGAATTTGCGCATTTTCTCAACTTTAGCAGCAAAGTATCGTTTTTATCCTGAGAGCGATGTTTCTTAGTTATCCACGTTTTCCTCAATTTCAGCAGCGTATTACCGATTTTTTAATCTTTTTACCAGGGGATTAGCACTTTTCTCAGTTTCAGCTGGAAATTAACGTTTTTCTTTAGTGTTTTCCTCAATATTAGCCGCAAAATAGGGGGACTTTTCACGAATTACGATGTTTTTGTTTCACCATACGCAATGCATGAGCGATTTTCCTCAGTTTACTCGGGAATTAGCGGTTTCTTCACCTATTGCCACAAATTGGCTTTTTTTTTTTCAATTTCAGCCTGAAAAGCTGCCTTCAGAATCCGCAAATTGGCGTATATTCAGTTTTTGGTGCAAATAAGAATTTTTCTCAATTTCAACCGCGAATTAGCGCTTTTTTTAAATTGTAGCGGCGACGTGTCGTGGCGTTTCAAACCTGTGTATTAGCGAATTTTCTCAATTTCAGTCACAAATTGGCGTCTGGCGCAATTTCAGCTGTAAATTGGCGATTTTTTCCATTCTTAGCCGCGAATTAGCAATTTTCTCAATTTTTAGGCTTAAAATTAACCTTTCTCTTAATTTTGACCAGGGCCCTATTGCACAATGTTTTATTAGCTAATAATATAGCTAATATTAGCTAATAAAACAGCTGTAATATTAGCTAATAAAACATTGTGCAATAGGGCCCAGGCTGATTATTTTATTTTCTAAATATTACCCGCAAATTAGCGGGTTTTCACATTATACCACCGCATTAGCAATTTTATAAAACTTTTATAGATATAGATTATTGCTTCTTTTCAGTTCTAGCCGTGAATTAGCGTAATTTTTAACATTGTACTATAGCCATGCATGAATTTGCCATTTTTCTGATTTTAGCCACAAAAATGCCTTCAGAGGGTACGAATTTAAATTATAAATGTAAATTTTTTTTTTCAAACCAAAAAATGTACATCTGTCCATCATTTTCTGTCAAAAAATCATCATTTTTAAATTATAAATTTCACGACACTTAATTCGTGAATTATTGATGTTTCTCAATTTTAGGCGAATTTTCGCTTTTTCTAAATTTTAGCAGCGTGTTAGCATCTCCATGCAACCCGTGCATTATCTACTGAATTTTGTCAATTTTTGCCAAGAATCGGCGTTTGACTCAATTTAAGCTGCAAATTAACAATTTTCCCCATTTTTAACTGAGAATTAGCACTTTTCCCCCAATTTGAACTGAAAATTAACGTTTTTCTTAATTTTAGCTGCACTAATTGGTGATTTTTTCAATTTTTGCCGCGAATTAGTGGTTTTGTTCATTTTGTATCCGCGAATTAACGTTTTTCCATAACTCTATATCTGCAAATTGCAAATTAGCGATTTTTCCCAATTTCAGTGTGAAATAGCGTTTTGTGCTAATTTTGCGTCCATTCAGCATCCTATTCCATTTTTCATACGCGAATGGGCGATTTTACGCCATTTCAGTTGTAAATTTGCCATTTTTGGCCAATTTTAACCTGAAAGCGTCTGTTATTTGTCAGTATTATAGCGTGTTTTCTCAACTTTAGACAAAACTTTTTGCGTTGATTTTCACAATTTATTCGTGGAATGGCCTCCATGTACCGGGAATCAGCGATTTTTTTCTTAACTGGACGTTGCATCAGCCATTAGCGAATTAGCCAAATTAGCAAACCATGACTATCCGGGGTTCCCCGTGACAGTTCGCAGGCTGGGATGTGGGGCAAAATTAGCCAAATTAGCAAATTTGACCCCGGACATTTCGCAACCCTACTCATACGACGCGTTTGGCATCTTGGAGCTACGCTGTTCCTGCTTCCTATCTCAAAGATCTGTTCTGACGTTCGATTGTTGGCTGGACGCACTAAAAAAATGACAGTGAATAAGAGCAAGACGCTTGCGTGTTCCACAAATCCAGCTCTTGGGTAATTGGTAATTGAAAAAGTAATTCAATTACAGTAATTGTAATTTGTAATTATTCGTGGAAGTGAAAAGTAATTGGTAATTTGTAATTAATCCGCTTTTTTGGAAGTAATTTGTAATTAATTACTCAAAAAGCTGTAATTTGCCCACCCCTGCATATCTGCCACCAAAACCTCTAACCAATAATGCACTAACCACAAAAAGTGCTTAGCACAAAAAATACTGAAGCAAAAAAAGCACTTGACCACAAAAGCTTTGAACCCCAAAAAGCTTTATAACCACAAAAAAAGTGAACCACAAATACCTACCAGGTTCACGCGCATTTTCATTCCAAGAATGAAATTATATTGTAGGCCCAATGTCTAATTTTTTTTAGAAATGTATAGCAGGCAGAATACGGGACAAATTGCGTCCCGGGATGACCTTACCCGGGACGTGGGACAAAATTAGTCTAACCGGGACTGTCCCGGATACCCCCGGGACGGTTGGCAACCCTTGCGATGAAAGTTTTTTTTTTTTGTGAAAAGTGCCTAACAAGTCCAGCGTCTAATTAGAATGGTCGTTGAAGGGTGGTGTTTCCTCAATCAATTTAACCCTCCCCCCACACCCCTTACCATCAAGATTGTTTAGCAACAACAGAGCTACAAAAGTCGTCAACCTTTTTTTTCTCTCCCCTCTGCGTCGCAACGCTATTTTTAGGTCCCACTAACCCTTGGCCCATCACAAAACACAACAGTTTTCCAAAGTGAATTCACGGTCTCAACTTTTTTTTTTTTTTTTTTTGTCTTTTGTTTTGTTTGTTTTTATCAAGCACGAAACCAAAAACGTGCCGAGGAGGTATCAGCCTTCAATATTCGTTAACGCTAAAGAAGACTTTGACAAGTTATTAGCGAGAAATCGACGACCGGAAGTCCATAGCTCGGACCATTAAAATGTTTTTTTCTTTCTTTAACACCCACCATCTCCCATCGCTCACACGCCCGTTTATTTTTAAATTGAAATTGATGATAGACACGCGATTTTATTGTTTGATGTGACAGGTGGGATGGGTGGGGAGGTGGGGGCGATTATGATTCTGTCAGTTTATTACCATCCCCCCCTCCTAGTTTGTGTGTTTTTTTTTTCTCTAATCGATTAACAGCATGAAAAACAGAAGAATAGAGAAGGATTGATGGGGGAGCCCTTTCGATTTCTGAAGAATTAGTTTATAAAGTGATTGACCGGCAGGGATGGATTCTTTGAACTGCCGACTGCCGAGTAGTTTTTTGGGTCAAAATGTCTAAAAGCTTATAAACTCGGACATCTTGAGAGATTGACTGATTGACATTTTTCAAAGGAAACTCAAAGAAGTAGCGTGTGTAGGTAATATGATGAGGGGGAGGGGGGAAGAAGGAAGTGATTTAATGGAATGCCTGAGAAAAAGGACTTCCCGTAGAAATTAAACCCCCATAAATCGATTTATTGCCTTTTTCGTGCAACTTCTACGTGGGAAATAGTCACAAGCAAGCATCAAACAGTTCTGAGAAAGAATCAAATTTTACACGACTCAACGGAGCCTCATTGTCATAAAAGTTTGAAAGGCTGTGATTTGGCAATCTTCCCCCCTCCCACCATCCCCCCCCAGCACCATCATCCCAAGGATGGCATTGTTCACGTTTGACTTGGTATAGGTAGAGGATTTTAGTCAGTCGTGCGAGCAATTAATTTTATCTTTCGCGAGGTTCTCTTCTATACCGAAGATGACACAGAAAAATGTTGCTATTAAGAATAAACGATCTTCACAGTTTGAACTTGCTTCGACTGTGCTTCTTGGTGGTGGGGGGGGGGGAGAGTGACCTCGATCTGTGACTCTTCTCGGAAAAGAGGGCTCGGCATGGCATTACCATTATTACATTATTTTCGTTTTCTCACTCTATATACTCGTCGACTCGTGTCAATATTGAACCGAATCAATCAGCCAGGGTTCTCACACACACACCTGTCTCTCTTTTACAAAAAAAAAAGATGAGGATGGGCTGTGACGCGAGAATACAAAAGTGACGAACACAATGATTGTCATGGGTAGGGTCTCATGATGAATAATGTGGTAGTGTGGGGGAGAGGGGGGGGTTGAAGGGTTCACTTTTTCCGCCGGGGAAATTTTATTGGACCGTGACACCTAATAAAGGAAGAGAAGAAATATAAGGAAAATCCTTGGTAACGTTTTCTGTTTTCTATAGGGTGACATAGCGACACACATTTCGCTATACATGAGGCTATAGCGAATAAAGGAAGAGGCGTAAAATAGGGCGATCAATCGTTTTCCCTTCAACCATGGAGCCTCAAAGCCCGCTCACTTGATCACGTTTACATGGAAGTGACTTGTTAATACGGTGAAAATACATTTTTGGGTATTACGGTCGTCGGTTTTTAAAAGGGAAGCCGCACACACACGGCCTTTTTTGACGTGATTCCCGGCCACTCTTGCTCCAAAAAGGTATGCAAAGGAGGGTGAGATTTTAATTTGATTTCAAGCTAAAACTCTTTATATTGCAAAGGTTTCACCACGCCGCTATTGTTACGAAAATTGAGTTCATTTCCAAGCCCCCTCCTTCCCCCTACCCAACAGCAACATTCAATAAAATCGGGCGAGCTAAAAATAAACAAATCATCAGTCTCACGATTTTACTTCAGTCTCGCAATTTGGATTTAAAACAGTGAGAGAGAAAAACATTTAAAAAATAGTAGGCAAGTCTTCCCTCCTCGAACACCATTGTAACGTCAATTATTTGGAATTAAATTAGGATTTGTTTACGGGTAGGGTAAAATAGCAGTCGATTGTGGGCACGTGGGCCCCGGGGGGAGGGGGAGAGTTTCTTTTAGACTAACAAGACAAGCGATCTTCCTAAATAATTAATGATCGTGAAACGAAGTGTGTTGGTGATTAAGTGTCCAAAAAAATTATAATAATAATAAATAGAGACGCAGGCAGAGGAGAAGGAAAAAGCAATTTTCACTTCGAGTCTGTCGTCTCCGGTTGATCCCCCCCTCCACACCACTCCCTGTTACTATTTTCTCAACTCTCTCTCTCTCTCTCTTTTTTTTTTCCTTCATTTTTCACACGCCATTTCCTCGAAAAATCCTGTCAACTGTCTTCACCTCGTTCTCTCGTTTCAAAATATCATCTTCCCAGAATCCCGCAGCCTCTCTCAACTCATTACTTTTCTCTGCTGTACCACAAGCCTCGCCCGCAGCCCCCGGGCCGACCCGGTAAGACAAGGTCGCGGTATTTTCCTTGTTTTTTCCGCAGTTCATGGATCGGAGTGGAATCTTGAACAACAGACGTTTCTTGTTCGATAAAATGTTCGTTTGAAATACAAAGAAAAAACAGAGTTTACAAAGGGTGAAAATGGGTGCAACCCACCCCAACCTCGTTTCATCAACGACGAATTTTTTAAAAGATTAGTACCGGGAGGAAAATTACCATCGCAGCCTAAAATATTTATTGTCGTGGCCCCATCTAGCCGGAAAAGGGCAGAAGTCGTGGCCTCTTATGATTAAAGTTTTCCATACGGTAGCTTCACGCGATGGTCCACCGGCCACAGGCTCCTGTATCTCCCCCCCCCCCCGAAAGATAGGTCTAGCGCTGCTGCATTCATTTTCTACTTTGGCCGTGACAGTCACTAGTTTCGTGTGTTCTACCAGATACTACGAGTGAGCCATAGATGACATCCCTCATCATGTTTCAGGGTCAGCGGGGGAGGGTCAAGTTTGCCGCAAATAGTCAGTTTGATGTAGTCCGGTGACTAGAGTTTCGAGGGGAATTTCGATCATTTAAAAAATCGCACCTTAGAGGGTTGAGAGTCAGCCCCCCTCTCAAGCGTTTCGTGATGTCGACTCCCACCCGGGCATGGGCGCGCCGTAACCAAAATTTCGGGGGTGGGCCGTGAACGATTGGTTTTTCTCAATTCTACTAGCGTATTTTAATAGCTATAATACTGCGAATTATAGCTTTTTCCTCAGTTTAATCCGTGAATTAGCTCATTTTCTCATTTTTAGCTGTGAATCGGCGCTTTTTATAAGCTCTCAGCCGTGAAGTTGCCTCGAGAATCCTCAAATTAGGTAGCGTTTGAGTACTTTTTCCCCGAATTTATCCGCAAATTAGCAATTTTTAAAATTTAAACCGTTAATTGGCCATTTTTTCCATTATAACACCAATTCGTGTTTTTCTCCACTTATTACCTGCGAATTAGCGCTTTTTCACAGTTTTAGCCGCTTGAATTAGCGTTTTTTCTCAATTTTATTCCACAAGTAGCCTCAGGAATCCGCGAGTTGGTGTTCTCTCAAATTTCAGCTGTGAATTAGTTTTTTTTACCCTCAATTTCAGCTGTGAATGAGCACATTTCTCGACTTTAGATGCGAATTGTAGAGCTTTTTCTCGGTTTTATCCGTAAAATCGCAATTTTTCATATCTTAGCTGTGAATTAGAGTTTTCCTCCACTTTTAGGCGCGAATTTGCGTTTGTCTCCGTTTTTTCATTTTCAGCTATGAATTAGGGGTTTTTTGTCAATTTTAGCAGTGAATTAGCACATTTTATTGATTTTAGCTGCCACTTTTAGCGCTTTTTCTCGATGACTTTATCCGTAAAATCGTAATTTTTCATACCTTAGTGACGTGAAATATCGTTTTCCTCCACTTTTAGACTTTCGCTCGTAAATTAGCGCTTTTTCTCAATTTCAGTCCCAATGTTGCCCCAGGAATCCATGAGTTGGCGCTTCTCCCTTTTAGCTGTGAATTCGCGTTTCTTCTCAATTTTTTAGCAGTTAAATTGTAGCACTTTATCACAATTTTAGCTGTGAATTAGCGTGTTTCTCCATTTTTAAGACGCAAATTCGCGTTTTTCTCTTTTTTGTCCTTGAATTAGCGCCTTTCTCAGTTTTAGCCGCGTGAATTAGGGATTTTTCCCAATTTCAGTCCCGCGATTTCACCCTTGTTGTCTCAATGTCAGGTGTGAACTAGGGATATTTCTCAAGTTTTAAAGCCACACATTGATGCGTTTAATCACAATTTTAGCCGCGAATTAGCGCTTTTCTTCATTTTTGGGCCTAAAGAACTAGTTTTGCTCAATTTCAGGCATTCTGCTCAATTTTAGCGTTTTTCTCCTTCAATTTTAGCTGCGAATTAGCACTTTTTGTGTATTCTTTCCACAAATTGGCGTAACTAGTCGGCCAATGGAACAAAATTGAAAAGAATACTCGTTTTCTCAATTTCAGCTGTGAATTACTTAACACTTTTTCTCGATATTAACAGCCGCAAATTTTAGTATTTTTTCTCTATTTCAGCCGCGAATCAGCGTTTTTCTCAATTTTACAAGCGATTTTAGCCATTCGTTCCTCTTAAAAAGCCCGATTTTTTCATCTTTGAGCTTTTCAGGGGCCCCATCCGAACAGGGGCCCGGGGCGGTCCGCCTCCCTCGCCCCTGCCTCGGAATTTTACGCAAATGGAAAACGCTATAAGGATTTACGGAATTAAATTTTTGTAATAATGAAAATACGAGAAATTAAATTTTGAAACAGCAAAAATTCGAATAAAGCCAAAATCACGAAATTTATTTTTTCGTCATCATTTTTTCATCAATTTTGGTTGTTGACGTAACCGAGCCCGCGTGAACATATTTTACAAAGAGGCAAACCCACGAAATTTGGTTTTTTCCATCGTGCGAAATTCCCCCAAATCGGAATTAAAACGAGCGAAGCCCACGAAATTGGATTTTGAAACTGGGAAAGTTTGTAAAATTGGTTGTTTAAACAGCAAACCCCCCACGTAATTTAAAAGCGAGAAAATCAGCAAAATTGGTGTACGAAATAACAATTAAGTTAGTGGAATTTGGTTTTTAAGGTGCCAAATTTGAAACGTTTGCTCATGGAAGAGTAAAATCTCCAGCCAAAATGTTGATTGCTTTTTTTGTCGTTCGTTTTTTTGCGAAATTGGTTTTTTAACTAACAAAACCTGAGAAGCTGATTATCTAAAGAGCAAAAGACTAGAAATTTTGTTATTGGATAGAGGGAAATTCCCCGAAATTGGTTTTAAAGGAGCCAAGTTCACTAAATTGGGTTCTGAAAGGGTGAAAGTTCGTAAAACCGGTTTTTAGAAAGAGTAAAATACACTAAATTTGGTTTTTGAAGGAGCAAATCCCACGAAATTTGATTTTTGAATGAGCGAAACCCTATAAATTGGGTTTTGAACAGGACGAATCCACAAAATTTAGTTCTGAATGAGCAAAAATTCGCGAAATTTACGTTTAGAAGCGTCAAATGACGAAATTTCGTTTTTGAAAGTGCCAAACGACGCTCGCATGACTGTTTTTAAATCAGACTATGAGTCTTATTTTCCGGTTCGTCGGTCCCATGTTCTCATGGGTTGTGGGGTGAATTTTAGAGGTTTTGAGTGAAATGGAGGCTTAACGGTGTGTGGAAGAGATTCAGTGGCTGAAGTCACTGTATTGTTCTCTTGAGTGGACATTGCACTATGATCTCTCCGCCTCTGGCGCTCGACCTGAGCTGGTAAAGTCGATTTAGGGAGGAGATTCATCTCACCAGGACTGCGATGAGAGCCGCGAGGGGGAAAAACGGGGGTTGGAAATGTGGCGGCTAAGTGCTAAAGCGAATCGCCGCATCACACTTGAAAAAGAAATTGTGCGGAAGGCCACGCTTTCAAATTTTGCAAACAAATATCAACGGAATTGGCATTTAGCTGGCTGATTATTCGCGATATTGCGAGTTTCACGTCTTAATTTCGCGAAATTAAAAGTTTCAAGTACCTATTTAAAAAATAAATATTGCAAAGTTGGGAAATTACAAGTTTCGGGTGTTTTTTTATAATGAAGTGCAGGTACAGGAAGCCAAGCTTGCAATTTAAAACATTTTTTCAAAAGATTTTGTGAGTCTGGCTCAAGAAGAAACCAATTTCTCGGATTTCACTCACTGAAGACAATATCGCCAATTTCGGAAGCTGATAAAGCAATATCACGGCGTGGCGTGATCAAAAGAGACTGATTTCACGAATTTTTGACGGTCTGACTCATTAAAAATTATTTTCGCTGATTTCAGGCTATAAAAGCCTTTTCGATGATTTTTCCCGCTATCAAGCCAATTTTTGCAATTCTAGCTCTCAGAAACCCTAACTTCGCGGTTTTTTATTGCTGAAACCCCAATTTCCGGGCTGTTTGTTACTGAAACCCCAATTTCACGAGGTTTTTCAGAATATCTCAAATTTTACTCGCTGAAACCCCAAAATTTTGCTAATGTTGTATGAACCGTCAATTTCGCGAAGTTGCTTCATTCAAAACCAGAATTACGCGGTTTTAGCACGCTAATCAAAGTATTTTCACGATTACGCGAAAATATATTTTGCTCATTAAGATTGCTGATTTTGCTCATTAAAACGCGCATTTCGTGGGATTTTGCTTGCTGTAGAACCAATTTTGCACGCCTTGGCTGACTAAAAATGCTGATTTCGCGGGGGGTTTCCCGCTGATGAACTATAAAACCAAAATTTCGTGGCGTTTGGGCTAGCTGATGATGGGCTCATCGAAATGATCAATTTTACAGGATGCCATTTTTTCAAATTCAAACGCCCGTAATCAATGCGGTAACCTTAACCAGAAAAGGTGCCCTTTTCTAAGATCATGAGCTGGTCGAACGCACTTTTGAAGACCATAGCTGGACAGTTTACAGACCGGTGCGGTGAGGTGAGGAGAGGAGTAATACCCTAATTGTCCGTAGAAAAGGTCTTCTAAACGCAATTAATTCACTAATTGCCGGACATATCAAGGAATTGTGACGTATGTGCCATGCACTGACCCGATAGGTGCAGTTTGAGTTCCGAGACGGGATTTCTCCTGGGTGGATTCGCTCTTTGCGTGGACTCCCGGGATAGCCCAGTTGGTTAGAGCACCTGGCGCGAAAGTAGGAGGTCGTAGGTTCGAGTCCCACCTGGTGAGCAATTTTTTCTCGGAACTCAAAACAAATAAATAATATAATAAGTATTTAATTTAAAGATGAATTTCTTTATTTTCAGCCTCCCCACTCCCTCGAATTTACTAGGGTGGTGTGGTGAGGAGGGGGAGTAATCCCCTAATTATCCGTAGAAAAGGGTCTTCTAAACGCAATTAATGAAATTGTAATCGTTTCAGGTCTTAATTTCAGTGGAATTGCCAGTTTTGGGGGCAAATTTTTTTTTATTGGTCGCGAGCTCTTGGCTATAACCGTCCCCGAATACTCCTATACTGTGGTGAAAAGCCGCGTAATCGCAACAATTAGAGATAATTATTTTTCGACGAGCGCCCTTTTTTGGTCGTTGGCCATAAACCTGGTAATAAGAACTCATCAGGCGGACCACCCATGCTCGCCGCCCCACCCCCTCGAGCACAACAATTTGATCTTTGCAAAAGGCCGTCGTGTGACACTCTGAATAAAACAAACTTGGGGCCTGTTCAATAACTTCAATAACATAAGTAAATCACAGTATCTATAATTTATCGTTTTCCATTTGTACAAAAAGTGTGCCCTGGGGCAGCTGATTGCAGTGCCGGACATTTGGCACCCCCCGGGCGAATCTCTTACCAATGCCTCCGTGAAGTTGCCTTCAGGGGTCGCGCGAATTAGCGTTTTTTTCCACACTTTATCACTTCTTCTCAATTTCATCAGTGAATCAGCAATTTGTCTCCATTTTAGCCGTGAATTAGCGATTTTTATTCGAATAAATTTGTGTTTTTCCTGATTTGAGCCACTAATGAGCGATTTCACCCGTAAATTAGCGCTATATTTTCAAATATTAGCCACGAACTTGTCTCCGGAAACTAGGACTTGCCATTTACCCAATTTATTTCGTTGAAACAGTTAAATGTTCTTAATTTAACCCCACAAATAGCCATTTTTCTTTATTTCAGCCCTGAATATACAGCGTTTCACCTAATTTTAGCCTCCTAGCGAGCCATCAATGAGAGTTTTGTATCCCAATTTTCGATGCGAATTAACGCTTTTTTAAAAATTTTATCCGCGAATTAGCGCATTATTCTCAATTCGCCGTGAATTAGCGATTTTGTTCACTTTCAGCCACAAAGTTACCTTCAGAAGCTGCAAATGGGCGTTTTCTCCATTTTAACCGTGAATTAGGGTTTTTTTTTTCGTTTCACACGTCAGCGCTTCTTCTCAATTTTATCGGTGAATTACCGATTTTTCCCCATTTTAACCGCGAATTAGCGATTTTTTGTCATTTTTCACCATTTTACCCGAGAATTAGCGGTTTATCTGAATTTTGCAGGGAATTCATGTTTTTCCTGATTTCTGAATTTTTTGTGAATTAGCAAATTTTCTCAAATTCACGCCCCAATCAGCCATTTTTCTTTATTTTACCCGCAAATATTAGCGTTTTTCCTCATTTTAGCCGCCAATTATGGATTTTCCACGTTTCATCAACCTATTTTGAGTTCCCCGAATTTTCGCCTCGAGCCACCTTAAAGCTTTTTCCGAAATTTGGCCGCGGATTAGCGATTTTTTTTTTTTACTTTCAGAAAGCATAATGGAATCCACGAATGAGCGTTTTCCTTACTTCAGCGCTTCTTATCAATGTTATCGATGAATTAGCAATTTTTCACCATTTTAGCCGGAATTAGCGATTTTTCTCAACTTCAATTCGCAGCTATTCTTAATTTTAGCTGGGAATTGGCGAATTGTTTCGCTTTCGATTTCTTCGAAGCTGAAAATTGTCGCAATTTATTCTCCTTTTTATCCGCGAATACGTAATTTTAACCTCTAAAGAGCGATATTGTCTCCATTTTGATCCGTGAATTAGCATTTTTTCTTAATTTCCCTCGCGAGTTAGCGTTTATTTCACTCTCTTCAGCCGTGAATTAGCGTTTTTTCGGATTGATCCTCGAACTTATGCGTTCTGAAGAAGCCGAAGATTCATGTTTTCGTAATTTTAGGCGTGAATTAGCGCTTTTTCTCAAAACCATTGGTGAATTATCGATTTCTCACTATTTTATCCGTGAATTAGCGTGTTTCGAAATCTTTTTTTGCGTGTGTGTGTATATGTGTGCAGTTATTGATGTACGCGAAAAATTGCAGCATATGAAAGTATTTATAAATCGTGCCGTCCTCCAAACAAACTTTTTTTCAAACTAGGGCAAATTTCCAACCTTCGTATTAGGATTATATAATGTTGCAAGGAGGTCGGCTTATGTTAAAGATTATTTCGTCGACGAGCTCCCAGCACATTCTATTCTCCATGGCCACTTGGTGGTCCAAATCTTTCTCGTGTTTTGAGGCGATTTTTGGTCTTTCGAGCTGCGAAAATTCCTCCACCGACGAGCTCCAAGCACATTCTGTTCTCCTAGTCAATTGGGGATCAAAACTTGTCAAAAATAAAGATTTCGCTCCTTCTTTCTCGCGTGTTGTTTATTTGAAGTGACGTGCCAAGAGGTCGGCTTCTGTCAAAAATTATTTCGTCGACGAGCTCCAAAAGCACATTCTATTTTCCAGGTCATTGGTGGACCAAATTTGTCTCGTGTCTTGAGGCGATTTTTGGTCTTTTGTATCAGGAGAATATGATGAGCTGAGAAAATTCCTCCACCGACGAGCTCCAAGCACATTCTATTCTCCTGGTCAATTTAGGATCGATTTAGGGAAAATTTGAGCTGCATAGAATGAGCGTTTTTCTTAATTTTAGCTGCACAAACTTTGGGTTTCAACCCAAAATTAGCCTCGAATTAAAGTTTTTTAACATTTTTATTCCGCATTAGCTACTTTTTTCACTTTAAGCAATGAATTAATTAGCGCTCTCAATTATTAGCCTCGACGTTGCCTTCTATGAACGAATTTACACTTGTTCGAGTTTTCTCGACTTTAGCCACGAATCAGAGTTGGCTCAGTTTCAGTCGTTGAATTTAGCGTTTTTTTCCAATTTTAGCCGCGAACTGTACCGTTTTTCTTTTACCTACAGCCATGAATTCGTGAGTTTTCTCAATCTTATAATACACAAAGCTGACTTCAGAAGCCACAAATTGTCGTATTCTCAATTTTAGCCGTTAAAATTAACGGTTTTTTTTTTGTTGCATTTCACTCGCGAGATGGTCTCAATTTTAGTTGTGAATTTGCTACTTTTCTCAACTTTAACCCCGATTTAGCGTTTTTTTCTCCAATTTTAGTCGCGAATTTAAAAAAAAAAACGTTGCTTGACTTGAATTAGCTCTTCTTTCTAATTTTAGCCTCGGATTGGGTCCGAGATCAGCACATAAGCGTCTCCCCCCCCCTCCCAACTTTTTAGCTGTAAAATATGGACTCTGTACGCAGCGACTTATTTTCACGTACATCAATAAATATAGATGTTGTAAAAATGCTCATTTCCCCATCTGTTCAGGAACCCAGGGGCCCCCGGGTACGGAGGCCTTGCCCTTAACCACGGTACGCTACTTTACACCCCTGAAACTCAACATTTTAACCGCGAAAGTAATTTAGCTCCGGATTAGTGGCTACATCAACCGTATAAATGGTAATTTTATCCTCGAAATTGACTATTCAGGCAGGAAATACCCATCCCCTCCCCCCTCAATACTCCCTTGGAAACTGTTCGTCTAGTCGCTATGATGAGTAGACGTTTGAGGAAGGGAGTGGCATCAGGCACCTCACTATGCTGGAGTTAAAAGCAATTCCCTTCACCCGCAACCCTTGCACTACCTGCTAATATAATCTATTAGGTTTTGAGACTCCTTTGATCTCGTTATTCCTTTGATGTTAGTTAAATAACGAAAAAGAAGGGTGGAGGGTCAATTAAAAAGGATAAAATACGGTCGTTGTTTTGAAAATCAAAGAGGCTAGAAAAAAGTCGTTAAATTGTAGTTTTTACGTCTGGTCTCAAATAATGGGGAGGAGAGTGAACTGTTGAAAAATAAAAAAAGAGCTTTTGAGGCAATGCCAAACGTAAAATTTCCGCTATGCGAAGGGTGGAGGGTTCCGTCCATGATGGTTGGAGGTTGATTCCCCCCCCCCTCCTGACCACCAACATTGTATCGAACGAAATTCACAAAAATTAGCGCAATTTGTTATTGTTCACAGACCGAAGGAATGAGGATATGGGCTGGTGGCTGAGATGGGGGTCAGGGGGCCGCCTCGCGTTTCTCCTCGGCGTTTTCTCCATTTCCGGCCTCACTTTACTCTACACATGGTCGTCGACAACCGACGTTGGAGCGTCACCTGACGGCGGTGGGTCGATTGTCGGCGACGGACGGCGACAGCGTCATGGACCGCCTGCGGCGGTTGCCGCTCTCGTTGGACGACCCGGTTTATTGGCGGCGGATTTTGACGACGACGACGACAACGACGACACTGGCGCTGACGCGAACGGTCGTGGGGGGGTCAACGTGGATGATGGGCGGAGGGTGTACGAGGGTGATGATGATCATGGTACACAGGCGGGTGAGTGCGTTAATGCGTCACCGGCAGACATTGACACAGTGCCACGTCTAGCCAGTTTCGACTTTCAGGTAATTTAAACGCCCCATTTTCAAACGTCCACATGTCACAAGCACTAACCTTAAAATAAAAACTTACAGCCATACTGGATGAAAAGTCGTGAGTATTGGGATAATAATTTCGAAAGCAATTACAAAGCAAGAAGACTGGAATGGCCTAAATTACCGTTAAAAGTATTCCAACCGCCCCCCCCCCTCTCACTTTGGCACCCTTCTAAACACATTTTTTTCAGGTTATAGTTGTTCCTCACTCACATAATGACCCCGGATGGCTTAAAACGTTCGAAAATTATTATCATTACCAAACGAAAAACATTCTAAACAACATGGTCGAAAAACTAACGTCTTTCAAAAATATGACGTTCATGTGGACGGAAATGTCATTTTTATCGCAATGGTGGCAAACGTAAGTAAAAGGATGACGTTACCGCTATAAATAAAGCGTCAATAACCTTAAAATTTTATAGCGCACACCCGACGAAAAGACGTATGCTGCTTAAATTGATAGAGCAGGGAAGACTGGAAATAACGACCGGGGGTTGGGTGATGACGGACGAGGCGACGTCACATCTTTATGGGATGGTGAATCAGTTGGTTCAAGGTAAAATAAAAAAACAAAAAATATTTCTCGAAACGTGGCAATTTAAAGAAAAAAGTGGGCGTTTTGTTTACAGGCCATCAGTGGGTTAAAAATAAATTGGGGATAACGCCAAACACTGGTTGGTCAATCGATCCCTTCGGTCACGGCCCCACTGTACCGTACCTGTTGAAAGCGAGCGGAGTGCTCGGAGGGACTGTGATTCAACGGATTCACTACGCTTGGAAACAGTGGTTGGCTAAGGAGAGATGCGGCGATTTTATATGGCGCCAGGTAACTCCGCCAGGCTTGATTAATACTGAAGATTTTTTTTTTTTTGAAAAAAATTCGTCCTTTTTTTCTTCAAAAGGGTTGGGACACGGGCGGTCACGGCGATCTATTGGTTCACAACTTGCCGTTCGACATTTATTCGATTAAACACTCGTGCGGACCACATCCGCAGGTCTGTCTTAATTTCGACTTTCGAAAAATCTCCGGGGAGTACACGGAATACAGTTTAAGGGCTGTGGCAATCGACGAAGTCAACGTTAAACAGAAGGCGGAACTCCTTTTGGAACAGTACGGGCGGACGGGGAGTCTGTTTCCGCACAATGTCGTTCTAATGCCTCTGGGCGATGACTTTCGATTCGATCACGACATTGAATGGGACCAACAATATAGGAACTATAAAAAGTGAGTTTTTGGGCTGATTGTATCCTTTATCCAAACGCAGGCGGCAGGGCCGTCTTTACTAACGTTGGGGCCCCCGGCCCGGTATAAATTGGGCCCACTATGTATGCGGTGAGGGGGGGGGGGCGCACCGGCATATTTCTTTCCCTCGTGAGGTTCACATGGTTTCAAATTAGTTTTCAAAATTACTTTGGTTACACAGATGTTCGGGTAAAGAGGTAGATATTTATATAAAGCAAATTTTTCTCACTTTTGAGAAATATTCAACCACTCTTGCCTGGCCCCTTTTTTTTTCACTTTTAGCCGTCAGACATGAGCGAAGCCAGAGGGGGGAAGTTGCCCTCTTCTAGACTCCAAATCGAAGCAGTAGTGGGGCATCTGCCCACACCTAGGTAATACCATCACAAAACGTACAAATCATACAGGACCACCACCAGTTTCGCGGGGTTCCTATATTTTGAGGGGTCTGGCTCACTAAGAAACCAATTTCTCGGATTTCGCTCTCTAAAATCAAATTTCGTGAATTTTTCACGTCAAAAATAAATTTTTCGTGGGTCTGCCTCTCACTAGAAAATCCTTTCCCACTATACACTAAAAAACAAAACACACTTAAAAAACACCCGACACAGACACCAAAATAACAAACAATTTTGCCAATATTCCTTGCTGATCAACAAATTTGACAGGTTGGCATGATTAAAAGAATACATTTTTGCAAATTTTGCTCACTAAAAACCTACTTTTGAAGGTCTGACTAGACTAACAAAAAAACAATTTTCTCCGATTTCGCAATTTCGCGGATTTTTGTTTCTAGAAAACCAATTTTGCGGAGTTGCCCAATTTAAAACCCAATTTTGGGTATTTCGCTTACAAAAAAAAAAACATTTTCACGTGTCTAGCTCAAAGAAACCCCAATTTCGCGGTTGGTTTGCTGCTGAAAACCCAATTTCGCATGCACGTGAACCTGGCGGCACACATATCACCAAACACGACGAAAATGGCGCCATTCGTTTGTTTACTGTTTGTTTACGTTTGTTTAGCCAAAATTTTCGTTTGTTTAGCCCTACAAAATACAATTTTTTAAAAAACAAAATGTGTGCCGCCAACTTCACGCAACGGCACACATGAACCCAATCGTTTGTTTCGCTACATATTCGGACAGAACTTCGTTTGTTTATGTTTGTTTAGCCCAAATTTTCGTTTGTTTTGCCCAAATGTTCGTTTGTTTAGCCCAGCAAAACATGTATTTATAATAAAATACATCATGTGTGCCGCCAACTTCACGTAACGGCACACATGACCCCAATCGTTTGTTTCGCTAAACATTCAGACACAACTTCATTTGTTTACGTTTGTTTAGCCCAAATTTTCGTTTGTTTAGCCCTGCAACATACAATTTTTTGAAAAACAAAATGTGTGCCGCCGACTTCACGCAACGGCACACATGACCCCAATCGTTTGTTTCGCTACATATTCGGAGAGAACTTCGTTTGTTTACGTTTGTTTAGCCCGAATTTTCGTTTGTTTAGCCAAAATTTTCGTTTATTCAGCCCAGCAAAACATGTATTTATGAGAAAATACATCATGTGTGCCGCCAACTTCACGCGCAACGGCACACATGAACCCAATCGTTTGTTTCGCTACATATTCGGACAGAACTTCGTTTGTTTAGCCCAGCAAAACATGTATTTATGAGAATATAAATCATGTTGTGTGCCGCCAACTTCCCGCAAGTTGGCGGCACACATGCCGTATTTTCTTATAAATACATGTTTTGCTGGGCTAAACAAACGAAAATTTGGGCTAAACTAACGATTTTTTGTCCGAATATGTAACTAAAAAAACGATTGGGGTCGTGTGTGCCGTTGCGTGAAGTTGGCGGCACACATGATGTATTTTCTCATAAATACATGTTTTGCTGGGCTAAACAAACGAAAATTTGGGCTAAACAAACGTAAACAAACGAAGTTCTGTCCGAATATGTAGCGAAACAAACGATTGGGGTCATGTGTGCCGTTGCGTGAAGTTGGCGGCACACATTTTGTTCTTCAAAAAATTGTATGTTGCAGGGCTAAACAACGATGTTGTGCTGAATATGTTAGCGAAACAAACGATTGGGGTCATGTGTGCCGTTGCGTGAAGTTGGCGGCACACGTTTTGTTTTTTTAAAAATTGTATTTTGCAGGGCTAAACAAACGAAAATTGTGGCTAAACAAACGTAAACAAACAGTAAACAAACGAATGGCGCCATTTTCGTCGTGTTTGGTGATATGTGTGCCGCCAGGTTCACGTGCATCAATTTCGCGGTTGTTTGTTTTAGGAAAACCAATTTTGCGGGGTAGCCTAATTTAAAACCCAATTCTGTGTATTTCTCTTACAAAAAATAAAATAAAATAAATTTCGCTCCGGCAGCTGGCGGTCGGAAAGAGCCCATTTCATTTCGTATGCGGATACCCTAAGCCGACCCAGAAGTAATAATGTTGAGACCATGATTTGTTTCGTTAATGTTTGACCCTTCCTCGTACTGTTTGATGACGGGTTTGTTTAAGCTGAACTTGATGGGAATCAAAGGCTACTTCAAAATGAAATCATCGTTCCGAATATAATGCTTCTGGAACCAACTGGTGATTTGTAGTGATTTTTTTACCAGTTCAAGCCATATTACCCCCCCCCCCACATCCAAGTCAACCGATTGGGCCCAAATGGCATACCGACCGGGGTCTTATGACTACTGATTTTTGTGCCAAAGCGCGTTCCGCTAAATTAACTTCTACGAGAGTTATCGTGCTGACAAGAAAACGGCCATAAATATATATATATAAATTCCGGAGACCACTGAATTCGTGTTCTAGAGGTTCTGAAACATGAAAAAAACATGATATGACCCATGTTTGCCACCATCACGACGAGACCAATAGTGCATTTTCAGAATGAAATGCACTAAAAAAAAAAAAAAAAATCGCATGCCTAGCTGACAGGAACCCCAAATTCGCGGTTGTTTTGTTGCTGAAAAACCAATTTCGCGGCTGTTTGTTTCTGGCAAACCAATTTTGCGGGGTTGTCTAATTTAAAACTCTGTTTGTGTACTAATTTTCTTTAGAAAAAAAAAATCGCGTGCCTGGCTCACTAAAAAAAAGGAATTATCTCGGATTTTCACCCACTATAACCCTAACTATTCGCGGAAATTGTATGAACTCCCGATTTCGCGGGGATAACAGCTCATTAAAAACCACAATTACGCGGTTTTAGCACACTAATGTAAATATTTTCGCGATTCTGCCGCATTAAAACGTAAATTTCATGGTATTTGCTCGCTGTACAACCAATTTTGGGGGCCCTGGATCACTAAAACGTTAATTTCTCGGTGTTTTCTCGCTGAAGAACTAAAACTCCCAATTTCGGGGGTTTTGGGGGCTTGCGGTAGACCCAATTTCATTCATTTCACAGAATTGACTCACTAAAAAACTATTTATTTATTTACTATTCACTATTTATTTATTCGTTCAACATTTAAGACTGCAGTTGGCATTGGAATACATCTCAATTGTTCTCACGTGAAGCTGTCCACCTCTAGATCAAAGTTGGACACGCCACTACCGTGAACTAGCGATGTTTTCACTTTTACCCAAGAATTAGCGTTTTCCCCCCAATTTTATTTGCTATTTTATCCGCAAATTCGAAATTGCTGAATTTTTGCCCGTCAGGCCCCCCCCCCTCAAGACGGCACTGGCAGGCGCAGATTTAGAAGTCAGCAGCTCAAGATGGGAGCCATGACCCTCCGTGCCATCACCGCACCTACTAACTCCAACCCACACAATTTCTGTGGCAAATTAGCTCTCAATCTCTGAACATTTGGACCCAAAAACGCCGGGTGGGTGTAGGTCTGTAACTCCGAACATCTCCAACGTCCATATCTAAACAAGGAAGAGGGGGATTAGCATAAAACTTCCCCTGTCCTCGTTTCGCCACCACGTTCTCACCACGAAGCTCTTTCATTACCAAATGTTTCAAATTTGGTAATTTCCTACCTCAATTTTGCGGATTTTCAAGCTTTTAAAAACTGAATTTCGTGGGGTTCATTATTTAAAACCCCAGTTTTCGTGAGTTTTGCTCATTCATAAACCAGTTTTACGAACTTTCGCTCTTTCAGAGCCCAATTTCGTGGGCTTGACTCGTTCAAGGAACAATTTGCCCGATCAAAACCCAAATTTCGTGGCCTCAGCTATTTATAAGATTAGTTTCACACAGGTTCGGTTAATTTAGAACTAATATTGGTGGAGAACGGACGTCGGAAAAACAATATTTTGGCGTATTCGTCGTGAAATTTCATCTTGAAGTATTTTAAACTCGAAATCTTCAAATCCAATTTAACGGATTTTTATTTCCTACCCCGATTTCGCGATTTTTTTTTTTGAAGAGCCAAACGTGGGCTTTGTTTTTACTAAATTCAGTTTCGCAGGTGAATTAACTAATTCGGAAAATTAATTCAACATTTCAAAAACCAAATTCCCGAATTCGCTCTTTCAAAACGCAATTTCGCGGATTTTGCTCTTTGCATGTTGTGTCGTACATTCCAACACAAGCGTCCTACTTTTGCCCTACTTTTTCGTGCTAGGCGTCCTCCGAAACTAGTTTTACATCTGTTCGCGCTCACCCTGAGTATATTTAGAGCGTGATTAGTCAATCAAGCCATTTTGAGCTCATGTTCAAACGTGAATCGTAAGTTTAACCATTTATAGACTACAAAGAGTCAGTTTTATCCCATTTTTGAGCGTGAATAGCCACAGTTTGGCGATTTTGACGGTGCAAAATGTCAGTATGGCCTATTTTCTAGCGGACGTAAATAGTCCAGTGTGATATTTTGAGGCCGCACGAATTCCCGTCTATTTAGTCGGATTCTACGGAAAAGTAGTTTTTAGTTAGAGTACGAACTCAGTTTAGCCATTATCAAGGCCCGAATCGTTAATTTAACCAAATAAATTAAATATTGATATCTTTCCGGACGACGATGGAAGGGCCCAAAAAATCGCAGATGGGATTTGAACCCGAAACCTCTGAATCATTAGTCCAGCACGCTGCCAATTGCGACATCATCGCCCGGAAAGATATAAATATTTAATTTATTTAATTAATTAAATACCGGCGACAACATCTATCGAACTACGTTAGTTTAACCAATTTGTGAACGCAGTTTGCCATTTCCAAGGTGCAAGTTTTGTCAGGGTAATTTCTACAAGGAGTGAATATATTTGCCATGGCCATATTTTCAGGGCAAGAATCCATGCCATTTCAGGTCCGAATTGTCAGATTTGCCGTTTTTAGAGCGGGAATTGCCAGTTTGGCCATTTTTACAGCAGACATTGCATGTTTAGCCATTTTCTACGCGTGAACGCTCGGTTTTGGCCATTTTCAGGGCAGGCATCTCACCTGTCCAGGCATTTTTAGAGAGCGAATTCGAGGCTCGTTAAGCTAGTTTGGCCATTTTTAGAGCGCGAATGGTCAAATTTGCACTTTTCCAGGGCAGGAATCATCTGTTTAGGCATTTTCAGGTCGCAAATAGTCAGTTTATAGCCCTTTTTAGGGCGCGAATATGGCCGTCCGTCAAGCCAGTGTATTGGACATTTTTGGCGCGCGAATTATTGCCAGTTTGGACATTTTTGGCGCGCGAATGGTTGATTTAGCCATTTTCAGAGCTACAAGAATCGTCAACTTAGCCATTTTTAGAACACTTGAAATCCGTTTAGCTACGTAATTTAAAGCGAGAATTTCCAATTTGGCAATTCTTAGGGCGCGAATATTAATCAGTTCAGCCCTTTGCAAGGCGCTAATCGTAAGTTTTGTCACTTTGGGGCGCGATAACAGCCAGATTATCCATTTTTCTATTGTGAATAGTGTAGAGAAATTCCATTTTCCATTTGCATAAAATTCAGCTCTGGAGCCGAGCATTTCCACCCGACTTCTCCTTTACCATATGATATGATTCAGAGAAGACGGGTGGAAACGCTCGGCTCCAGAGCTGAAAACAATAGTTTGACTATTTCGTTGGGGACCCAATTCCGGGCATTGTCCCCGAATTCGAGGCTCAGGGGTGCTGAGAATGCCATGTTGTTGCGTCTTAGTAATTCGATTTTTCTTTTGTTTTCAGAATATTCGATTTTATCAATAACAATAAGGAGTACAACGCGCAAATCACTTTTGGAACTCCGTCCGACTATTTCCGCGAAGTGAAAGCCCGCACCAATCAATTTAAAACCCTCAAGGGTGACTTTTTCGTTTACTCGGACATATTCGCCGAGGGACGACCGGCCTACTGGAGCGGCTACTATACGACACGCCCCTACCTGAAAATACTCGACCGCGAGCTCGAAGCCGAGCTCCGCTCGGCCGAAATTCTCTACACGTTCGCTTTGAATCGCGTCAAAAAATACGCCAATTTCAATACAACCATGAAGATACTCGAACGAGATTTTGAGAAACTGCAAACCGCACGCCAGTCCCTGGGCCTGTTCCAGCACCACGACGCCATCACAGGGACGTCGAAAGAGTTTGTCATGCATGACTACGCCCTCAAACTATTCGAAGCGATTCAAAGCTCGCAGCTGGTTCAAGGCTATGCCCTTCAAACACTTTTAACGAAAATCAAAGGCCCTGAACCGAGCCCACTCATGACACGTTTTATACTTTCGGACTCGGACAGAGAGAGCTACGAGGTTCTACCCAGCAAAATACCGTTGATTGTTACGTCCGACCGGTCGCGGAGGATCATTGTGTTCAACTCTTTGGCAAACCATCGACAAGAGGTTTTGTTTTTACATAAAAAAGCGAAGAAAACGATTTAAAAACGTCTCTTTTTAGGTTATTCGCCTAAAATTAAAAACACCAAACGTTAGAGTTCTGGACGGGGGCTACAACGAAGTTAAATCACAGATCAATCCGTGGTGGAATTTGACTCGATTTAAGAACGACGTTTACGAGGAGAGCGCGACTCCTAACCTAAAAATGATTAGCGATCTGTTTGAATTGGTTTTTATCGCTGAACTTCCAGCACTGAGTGCGACAACGTTCCACGTTGAGGTAATTTTTCAATTTTTTACATTCTATTTTTAAATAAAGTTGAACATTTCAAATTTTCTAGCTCGCCAGTGGAGCAACTCGAGCCACCGTCTACTGCCAAGACTGTACGGAAACTGAAAATTTCCCCACGAGAGACCTTCCGCACGGTGACGTTCAACTCGAAAACGACCGTTTCCGACTGTTAATCTACGCCCGCACCGGGTTTCTTCAGTCCATCATGGACAAACCAAGCGGGAAATTGACCCAGTGCGGCGTGACGTTCGGCTCGTACGCGTCCGCTCAGTTCCATTCGGGTGCCTACCTGTTCATGCCCGACCCCAATTCGAGAGACTGTGACAAAGATCTGGCGGATGAAAAGACCGAACGGAAAATTTTAATTATGACGGGTGCTGTGAGTTCATCGCTGACTGTTGTATACGGACAGCTTTTGACTCACACACTGGAAATATTCCACACGAAAGGACCACTAGGGCAGGCGGTCAGTTAAAAATCGACTGATTTTTCCGTACTTTTATTTAATTGAATCGTTCAACCATAGATTTACATCGAAAACTTAATCGATTTTGGATCGCCTCCCAAGAATCGCGAGACTGAAATGTACATGAGGTTTAAATCGGATATCAACAACGGGGAACCGCCTGAGTTGTACACGGACCAAAACGGCCTTGGAACGCAAAAAAGGGTCAAAATTGAGCGTATCGGCATCGAAGGGAATTACTATCCGGTCACCACTCACGCCTACATTCAGGACACGGACAAACGGCTAACCCTATTGGTATAAATATTGGGCAACCCCCCCCCCCGCCCTTTTTATACACCTGCTCTCTTTAACGCATAAATAAGAGGAAAATGTATTGAAATAGGTGAATCATGCGTCGGGAGGGTCGTCATGGCAACCAGGATGGCTCGAAGTGATGCTGGACAGAAGGACGCTGTACGACGACTCCCGTGGAATGGGTGAGGGTGTTGTCGACAATAAAAGAACTTTGATGAAGTACTGGTTACTCCTGGAGGACCTTAATAAAGACGAAAGTTACTCAACACCTAGCTTACTAGCCAATCACTTATCATTAAGTGAGTTTAAACAACAAATTGTGTTCCACAGGGATCTGTTTTTGGACCTATTTTTTTTTTTTTTTTTGACGATAGGTCTTATGTACCCTGCAAACATTTTCGTTCTTGAAAGTGCCGTTGACGAAGCGACGGCCAAAACCACCGAACAAAGCCTCAGGACGAAACTCAGCTTCCTCACGCGAGACTTCCCCTGTAACGTTCACCTTATGACGTTGAGAACTTTACAGGAACCCAAATTCGACCATTTTCCATCGAGATCCGCCCTGTTCGTAAGTATTTCACCGAATATCGCGCCCTCGAGAACCTCTTCTCATCTCTTTCTGCACCTCCCCCCCCCTCGCCCCTCCCCAACACCGCTATAGATTCTTCAAAAGCAAGGATTCTCCTGTGCCATCACGTCACCGCACCTAACCAAATGCTCCGTAACGGCCACCAACAGAGCCCTACACCCGGCGACAGAATTTAAATCATTCCCAGCGGAAGTTACCTGGACATCGTTGACCGGCCTGAAACCATACAGTAAGCTGGCGCGACTGGACAAAGCATCGCTTTACCCCATGACACTGGCCACTTTTAACGTGACTTTTACTTGATATCCCCCCCCCCCACCCGTTACTCTTTTTTTTTAACCAATGATACCTAAGTATTGTGATAATTTTGGTTGTGTACATAACGTTATTTGTTATTTTTTGTTTTGAAAGAACTGTAAATACAAAATATAAAGAATACATTTTATTAAAATAGTAAATAACACGTTTTTTACGCTACAGCCTCGGATTTAGGGCGAGTTAGTAAATCTTTGTACTTCCTGTAATTCAGTTCAAGCTCTGACTTTTTCGTTTTTGAGCACTGATCGATGTAGGCCTGAAAACCAGTCAACACCGTAAAATCAGCACCGTGTCAGAGCGGTAAGAGCAAATATAATCGACTTACTTTAACAAAATCGAGTTCTGAGCCGATCTCGTAGTTAAAATCGCACTTGTTTTCTGGGTTTACGATATTGTACAAATTTAAAGCCCAAACGGCGTCTTCTAAACGATCCACTTGAATGTTTTCGAGGATTAAATTGTCCAAATTGGAGTTGACGGCCAAATAGAAAACAAGTGGGCCGTAATGACGGGTCGAGCGAAGCGATTCAAAGTCCATACAGTCGTTGACGGCCCTGTAGACGTACTCGGTGACCCGAATAAACTCCGGATCATCGGGTTCAAATTGAGCGCACGACCTCTCAAGAATGAACTCGTAGTCTTTACGGTCGACGATGGGTTTTAAATTTTCTTCGCGAAACATGTCGGGCACCCAAAGCTGACGGCCCGGTCTCGGGAAATAAATTTCATTCATGCGACGCTTTTCGTCGTAAGTAGCCCGGCGGAGAGTACCGTCGGGGTCTCGTACGGCGACGAGTCTGTTCTATTGCAACCCCCCCCCCACCATCAAAATTTTTATTTATAATATTTACGAAAAAAAAAACTAAGCTTACTCGATCGGTTTTGCCGTAAGTGACGTCGGTGAACACAAATTTACTCTTTGTATATCCCTCGAGTCGAGGGTCGCGGCTAAAAACCTGCGACGTTTCCTTGTAGGCGGCCATAACGGGCGGCATTTTGAGAAGGGAGTCAGCTTTGGCGTCAGCCTCGTTCAAAGCCTATAAACGGAGAGCCAGGAGGGGTAGCAAAGGGGTGGATGTTTCATCGTAAATATCTCTCGAAATCCAGTATGGAAAAAGTAGGTACGTTAGTATGAAAAAGCGTGTGCAAATAAGGTTTAATAGCGAATAAAACCGTGTAATTTTTAACACGAACAAAAAAAATTAAGCAGTAACCGCCAAAAGTGCTGACCTCAAAATGCTGTGACCCCCCACCACCACCTCAAAAAACTCAAATCACAAAAATCTCTAACCACAAAAAGCTCGAATCACAGAAATCAGCAACCCGAAAAATGCGCAAATAACAAAATTCGAGCCTCAAAAAGCGCTTTCTACAAGAAACACTAAACCACAAAATATTCTAGCCACAAAAGCTTGGTTCCCAAAAAACTAGAATGACAAAGTCTAACCAAATAAAAAGTGAACCACAAAAAACTTGAACCCAAAAAGATCAAACACCGAAAGCTGCAACCCCAAAATCCTCTAACAACAGAAAGCAACAACCAAAAAATGAGCAAATAACAGAAAGCTCTAACCACAAAAAGCTCCAAACACAAAACCTCTAACCAAATATGCACAAACCACGAAGTTCTCTTAGCAGAGAGACACTCAAGCACAAAAATCACTTGACAAAAATGCTCCAACCTCAAAAACTTGGACCCCAAAAAGCTCTAACCACAGAAAAATTGAACCCCAAAAAGATCAACCTGGGACAGTTGGCAACCCTGCATATGTAAACATATAACTTCCTCCAGAAGAGCGATTGGCGGCCTCTTTAACCTCGTTAACGGGTGTACCATGACGCTTGCTTGCGATTGTTCAGCAAACCCGTGTCTTTTGAGCGGAGCCTTCAGTGGCTTTTTACGCAAAATGGAAAAATAAATTGTCGGATTGCGGAGTTGGTGAGCCAGGGAGGGGGGTCGATTGAGTGAGAATTTAAAAGTATTTCGGTACGTTAACGTTCCGTGGATGCCCCCAGCTGTCCTCACACTTTAGCTAGCGCTGCCCCCCCCCCCCAGATCAAGTAGAAGTTAGGGAGCTCGGCTTATCGGCGCCACCCAGGCCTGCAAGACCATTTCAGGTGACGCTATACAGGTCATTGTGGGGGTTCCGCCTATTGACCTGTACTGCACATACATGACCGCGACTTATTCGACACCAGATCTTAGGGCTAGTCTCTGGGAGTCTCTTATGGACTCTTGGCAGACTAGATGGAGCAACTCTGACAAAGGAAGACTCACATGCAAATTCTTTCCTGTTGTTAGAGCTCGACTTTCTAATGACTCTTTATAGGCCCGACCACTACGTAACCCAACTTGTGTGCGGTCACGGACACTGCGGGCTACTCTCCATAGGTTCTCCCTTGCCCCTTCTCATCAGTGCGAATTGGATGACGTGAGCGTTTGACGTCGAGCACTGGCTTCACGATGTTTGATTAATTTAGACTTGCCCTCTCTCTCTTATTCTCTCTAATTTCTCTCTCTTTTCAGATTACTGTCGCGAGGCGGCTCTGCTTCGCCAGGAGCAATCCTGCCCGAACAGAACAGTCTCGTGGATGCGTTGCGGAAGAGTAGCCTCGCAGAGTGTGCCTCCACGTGGCAGGGACGGGAACGACACTATTGATCTGGCACTGAGCCAATGATGTCCCTCTCTCATTAATTTACTTTAAATTTTAAATTTTTGACTAGCGAAATTCTGGTTCTGGTTCGCTTTTAAACCCCTATTCTCTCTTTTATTAATTTTTAGTTTTAATATTCTTAATATTAGACTTTTGACGAGATCACTAATCATTAAGATCAGCAGTCAAATACAGTCATCGGCTCTCTGTTAGTATCAATGCGGGCGACTGAACACTCTGATTCCATTCTCTGACTATGGGCAGATGCCCGAGGTGTCGAGAAAAAGGAATACCTTGGGCAAAACGTCAATTCGCTGCTAAAATTGAGAGAAAGTGCTAATCGGCGGCTGAAACAGAGAAAACAACTGATTCATGGAGATCAATAGCTAATTCGCGGGCAAATTGAGAAAAATCGCTAATTCGTGGATAAAGTGCAGAAAAACGCTAATATGCAGCTAAAATGAAAAAAAACACTAATTTACGCCTAAAATTGTGAAAAAACCAATTCGCGGCTTCTTTGAAGACAATTAACTATGTGGGTAAAATGGAGAAAAAGCGCTAATTCATGGCACGAATTGAAAATAAAGTTGCTAGTTCACAAGTAGAATTGAGACAAATCCACGAGGCAATAAAATTGAGAAAAACAGCGATGAATAGCTCAGCAGCTGCTAAAATAAGAGTAAATACGCTGATCCCAAGTTTCTTTAGGCCCTTAATAGGAGGCTGAAATTGATAACGCACGCAAATGTGCTAATCTTGGGGCATGGACGTGGCAAAAAGTTTGAAATTATCGCTCATATTCGTGGCTGAAACAGTGGAAAAGCTCTAATTTGCAGCATAAAGCAGAGAAAAAAAGACTAACTAGCGGCTAAAAATGAGAAAAGCGTTAATATTCGGCTATAAAGTTGAGAAAAACTAGCGATGAATCGTACGGCAGGCTCAACCAATGAAAAAAACGCCAATTCGTGGTTTGTCGAGGCAAATTCGTGACTCAAATTGGAAAAAAAAAAGTTTCAACAGCCAAAGAACTGGCATATTTAACCCTACGAACACTCAGGGAAACTGGAAGCCACCGTGTAGCCATTTTTTAGGACACGAATAGCCAGTTTGGTTATTTTTTTCGAGGCAGCAAGTCAGATTTTGGCACTTTTGCGTTAGTAACACCATCTTCAAGGTGCAAATTATCGATTCTGGTATTATTAGGGCACCACGGATTGTGCGCCGTTTAGCAATTTTCAAGGCGCTAAGGCTTCAGTTCGGCTATTTTAGAAAAGCACGAATGGTAATTTCCGTCATTCCCCGCGGGTACGAACGGCCGTTTAGCCATTTGGGGGGGGGGGGGTGATTAGCCGTGACGATCGTTGGTAAGATGGTAAGGTGGGAACGGCCCATGTTCGGTGTACAAATACCAGTGCTGCTAAAACAGTCAGTTTGGCCATTTTGGACGCGCGAATGTCCGATTTGGCCAATTTTTGGATCACGAATCACCTTTTCAGTCATTTTCGGGCCGCAAACTAACATTTATTTCATTTTTAGGGCTCATAAAGTCGGTATTTGAGCATTTTTAGGGCGGGAATTGGGAAAAATTGGGGTTTGAAAGTAGTGGTCGGCCTACACCCATAGCAAAAATCTACGAGGCCCCTAGTCGCCTCAATTCTTAATAAATGAGAAATATTTAGGTACTTTAACTACGAATTCTTCTCCGGGAACCAGAGTTGGCTTTCTCTTAATTTTAGCTGCAAATGAGGGCCCTGTCTCAGTTTTCGTCGCGAATAACGGGTTTTCTCGGATATATCCGCCAATGATCACATTTTCTCAATTTTATCTGCGAATTATAGCTCTTTTCCTCAATTTTAGCCGTAAATTGGCGTTTTTCTACATTTCAGCTGCGAATTGGCCATTTTCTTCAAAATTTTATTTACGAATTAGCGTTTATATCTCTATATCACACGCGAATTAGCGCATTTTCCTCATTTTAGCCGTGAAATAGCAGTTTTTCCTAAATTTTAGCCGTGAATTCGAATTTTTCTGTACTAGACACGGGAATTGTTTTTTTGGTTTTTTCAACCCCCAACAACTAATCTTTCTCTCTAATTTCACCTCCGAATTAGCGTTTTCTCGATTTCAGCTGTAATTAGCGCTTTTCTACAATTTTAGTCAGGAATTAGCGCTTGTTTGCAATTTCAGTCACGTAACGCTGTTTTCTCAATTTCAGGCACAAATTAACACTGATACTAAATTGTATTCCGCGAATCGGCGCTTTTTCTCAATTTCAGCCACGCACTAGAGCTTTATATCAATCTTAGAAGTGAGTAAGGTATTTTCTCAATAAAATCTTATATCTGATAATAAAAAATTTTAGCGGCAGCAGAAATGGGGTGGGTGGCAGGGGGCGACTGCCCCCACATTGGAGCCTGGGTGGCCGCCACCCTCATCTTCACACCACCTGATCCAAAATTCTTTCGCCGCCACTGTTCTGGCTAAAATCTCTTTTGAAATCTAAAGTCTTGCATTAGCAATTTATCCCGATTTGTGCCATGGATTAGCGCTTTTTCGCCATAAAGTTGCCGTCAGAAGCCGCGTATTGGCACTTATCTCCATTTCAGCCGTGAATAAGTTTTTTTTTTTTTAAATAATTTTAGCCGTTTATTTGTGTTTTGAATTTTATCCGTGAATCAGCACTATTTTTTCCTCCACTAATTAGCGATTTTTCTCGATTTTAGCCGCAAATTGACGATTTCTCAAGCTGCGAAATTGCGAATTGATGTGTTTCTCAATTTTAGCCGCTAATTAGTGATTTTTAACAATTTTACCTGTGAATTAGCTTTTTTTTCTCAATTTGTGCCATGAATTAGTGCTTTTCCTCAGTATTAGCGTTTTTCTCTGTTTTAGCCGCGAAATAATGATTTTGCTTGTAATAGCGCTTTTTCTTAATTTATCCGCTAACTATTAGTGATTTTTCTCAGTTTGGCGTTTTACTCCAAATCACCTCTCGCTATACCACAAGTTAATACACGGTATCGTGCGATGCTCCCGCCTTCCCCCCCCTCCCGTCACTGGAGTGTCTCATAGGTGTTGCTCGGGCCTTTTTGAGAGTTCTGCTACACCTTATTGAAACCGTTTCAACGCCACTGAATCGGTCGTAACATGTTAGGAAAGAAAAGTCGGGCAAAAAATAAAGAGGACAATATTTTGACCTTTCCCCGGACATTTGAAAAATGAGCCCGGACGTCCCCAGACATCCCTAAAAGTAGGACATGTCCGCGAAAAGTAGTAGGACGTGTGGTCACGCCTAGTCCCCCGTCACTGATGGTCCTCTGTCTCTTTGTGAATTAATTCGTTCTATGGGTTCGAAAAATGTACCAGACAATTTCAGTGATCCTCGAAAATTCAGGAAATTGACGGACTGTTTGAGGATCATTATCAGTGGCTTCATTGCAGCGGAAACGAAGTTTGATGATCGGTAAAAACATTGATTTAGAGCTATCAACGGATCCGTGATCCAGGACTTCCGAAATAAGAAAAATTGGTTATTGGGGGAAATTCCACGCCCGTTTGCGGATGGATGTCCATGAGATCGTCTCTACTATTATACGGCCAACAAATTAGGGCTGCGAAAACGATGCAGATCCTGCCTGAGACCATCCTCTACTGACGAGTTGAGGCGTGGTTCCGTCCCGGGGTCACTTTAAGAGGCCGTCAGAGCCTCTTGAAGTGACCGAAACTGTTTAAGGCATTTTTTAATCCTAAGCACATTGCACATCCATTGATGTGCTCCAATTTGCACCGGACGAGGTTGATTAGTGCGTCACACTGCCGGCGGAATCCTTGTGAGAACGGTCACACACCAAAAGGGCCGGCCTCGCTCAATGTCTGGGTCAGGACCACCCAGAAACGACGGATTCCACCGCTCGGGCTAAACTCGCTTGCCTGTTATTTTGGGCATTGTTAGACCTTACAGTTCAATGGAAACTTGGACGTGAACTTCAAAGGAGGCCGAAAAGACCGTTGCTTGTCCGTGTAACCCCCGTTCTCCCAACAATCATGCCAATAAACCACAAACCTGTCCCCTCACCACACAATTTTTGGTTCAACTCACCCTCTGAAGTTGTTCTTTCGTCATAAACTTGTACGTCGGAGTTTTCAACTTCTCGCCCAGCTTTCTTGGCCTGAAAACTTTGTTCAAATCCTTTCTCGTCAGTTTTTTCAACAAATCTTGAACTCGATCGTCAAAAAACAACGGCTTCTTGTCGTCCACATCTTTAAATTTTAAAAAAAATGAAAAAAAGGGTCAAACGGGTGGACGCTCCGGCGAATCGTTTCGGTGGCTGTGTGTGGGAGAGTTTGTACATACTTGTCGCCGAGCAGAATGAGCGAAGAACCTTGAAATAGTTGGAATTTAACGGTTTTTGACCGAAATTCAACTTGAGCCAAAGGCTCATCGCGTAAATATTGCAAAAAACTTGATCAAAATTTATTTTATATCTTGAAAAGACGGGAGTATGGCGATATGCGTTAGTGGGTACTATAACCTTAGAGGATAACAGTTGAAAGTTGCAACCTACCTCATCAGATAAGCGAGAGGGAGACCACAAACCTGACCACGCTGGTGTGTTTGTATTAGCACGTTGAGGATATTTTAAGCGTAAAAATGAAGAAGAAAGGGCATAAAAGGTAAATATTACAAGTTTATTACTGTTTTTTTGTTGTTTATTGCTCAAATTCACTGGTAATCCGTTGCCACTATGTCTGTACCCCTTTTTCTCCAACCAGGACGCCCAAAGACCCCTACGCGGATCTGAACGACGAAATGGACCGTTACGATGTGTCCGGCTCGGATGAAGACTCCGACAGTGGGCAGATGATGGTGAGCGCTGGACGGAGAGTGCGACCGATTCGCGAGAACGACGACGCGTCAGAGGACAGTGACGAGGATGAAGAGGAAGTGTTGAAAACCTACGAGTCCGAGGATGCTGGTAGTGACGGCGATGACAACGGTGAACTTGGGAGTGAGTATGACTCGGACATTGAGGATGGTAATAAGGGGGCTGAGGGCGACGACGACGATTTACCCGATTCGAAGGCGTGGGGAACGAAACGACAGACTTACTACAATACGGACTATGTCGATAAGGACTATCTTGGGTTTGACGACGAGGAAGCTGCTCTCATGGAGGAACAGGAAGCGAGTGAAATTCAAAAGAGGCTCATGCGACACATGGACGAAACTGACTTCAGTCTTGGCCTGATGGACGCAGTGGAAGAACAGAAACAGGAATTCGCCAAAAGTGTCCTTGAAGGTCCTGACGAGCTTAAAAAAGAGAAAATTCCGAAGGATCTGAGCAAACTGACCCAAAACGAGCTTCTTGATATCCTCAAACGAGACTCTCCAGGATTTCTTAACCTCATCGAAATCAGCCGGAAGCATCTGTTAACCTTAAAGCAAGAGATCGAACCAATTTTGGGCTCAGTAAAAGGAAACAGCGTCAATTTCTCGAAAGGACTAAAATTCCTCAAAACCTACAAGACGCTCATTTGCTAGTAAGCCATTCAACACTCACAACTTCCCTCACGCAGAGCGACTGTTGCCGTCCGCAGACCACACTGTCGCACAGCGTTGAACTTGTAGCTCGATTGTCGTAACCATTTCACCACTGTTTCAGTTTCACTATGAACGCCGTTTTTTTCACGTATTTAAAATCGAAACGAGTTCGAACTGACAATCATCCGATCGTTAAACGGCTGGAGGAAATTGAAAAATTGCTCAGACTGATGAACTCAGTGTGTCGGGCGAATCTTAAACAACAGATGGACCGCATACTCGATATGAAAAAAGCTGGTCGGGACGTGGAATTCTTGGAATATGGTTGCCTTACGATTGAAGAACCAATCACCGGGAAGAACAGGTTTGCGACTTATTTTTTTTTAGGGAGTTTGAGGTTAATAAAATCTGCTTCATCCTTGGGTTGGGGGTCTGTTACAGCAAGGAAAGAAGACTGAAAAAACTTCAAATTCTTAAGAAAAAAGAAAAAGAAAAGAAAGAGATTCAAAAGAGGAAGAAACTGCTAATTTCGTTGGACCAAGACGTTCCCATGATGGAAGACGCAGTCGATGATCGCAATCCTCCAGAAGAAATGAGCGCTGGTAATTTCGCAATCCCCCCCCCCTCCATCGACCCTTACCATAGTTGACCAAAATTCAATTTTTTTTTCCATTTTTTTCGCCAGACGAGACTGACATTGAAGAAGGCGGCGAGGGTGAAGGGTCAAAGAGGCCCATAACCTTTGAGATGATGAAAAACAAGGGTCTGACTGTTAAACGAAAGAAGGAGATGAGAAATCCGAGAGTCAGGAACAAAAATAAGTATAGAAAGGCTCTGAAGAGGCGGAAGGGTCAAGTTCGTAACGTCGTCAAAGAGGTGAGCAGGTACGGCGGTGAGGCCACGGGTATAAATAAGTACGTTAGCAAGAGTGTAAAAATCAAGTAAATAGGATGGTTTTTTTGGATGACGCATCTATTTCGTTAAAAAAAAAAAAGGAAAATAGGCCATTCTGACAAAACAGGCACCTTTAAAATCAGATCTTTTGAACATTTCCTTGTATTTACACGTTAAAATTACTGTTTATTTCGTCAGAGCTCGCTCTAAAACCTTGTCCATTATCGTCCTCTCCTGAAAACATAGCAAACTTCTGCATCTGAAACGATATGAAATACTTTTTTAAACAATACAATATCACAGATATGCCCTCCCCCTAAACATTTGAGTTGGTCGCGACCTCCGCGGAACAGGCCGGCGAGGAGATGGACTGCAGCAGCTTTATCTTTGGCCTGAATTTAGATGACGCTGCGTGCAAAAATGTTTTAGGGTGTTAAAGAGCAACCCCCCCTCTTAAAAAAAAAGGACGAAATATCTTACTCTTCTTCCTAAATTTCCTATTAAGTATTCGGAAATGATCAGTCTGCTCTGAACCAATCGCGGGTTTTGTGGTTACGTCACTGGTCGTGGACACTGCTGGTGGTTGTGGTAAAGGCGGGCGCTGAGAGTGGGGCATTGACGGCCGTGTCAGCAGAGAGGCAATTGTCGAGGAGAAAACGTTGGAGAAGAAGAAAGCCACGGAAAATAAGAGTAGCGGCGGTATGAGTAGGGCTGATGTTAGCCCGCCGAATACGGTCGGTATGAAGCCGAGTTCGCCTTAAAATGGGAGAAAAAAAAAGGTTTTGTTGATGTACTTGTTCAAACTATTTGACAATCAAGGAAAACTTGCGGTTAAAGTTGGTAATCATTTGTCCCAACTTCTTTCCCAACAGCGGCAAAGACTCCAGAAGTAGTCCCGAAAGTGTCTTGGTAAGGACCTTGACGATGCTGACTCTGGTCCACGGCTCGTACATTAGCGCCTCGTGGTATTTTTTGCACTCATGTTCTATTGGAATTTGCTGTCAGTTAATTCACAGTTCTGTCTCTTATTACCCTCAACACTTTGAATTTACCTTTATAGCCCGTGATTGCTTCCCAAAGTTGCGCCCACCAACCTTGGTTGGTATTAAAACAATAATCGGGCACGATAGTGTTCTGCCTGAGAGACATCAGGCCTCGGTGGGTCTCTTCTCTAACTTCAAGGTGCCAAGTCCAGCCAAAGCACAAGGCAAACACGAGGACACAACCAACGAACATGGTCCTGACGAGAGATTGGTCGATCAACACCAAGTACAGAATGATCACCACTAGACTCCCAACAACTGCTACAATAACCACCTGAGAGAATAGTCGAATTGTTAAAAACACTTTTTCCAGTGGATCCGTTCACGAATCACCAAACTATTGGGTTTGTAGGTGGAGCAGGCTCCATGTTGACGTCAGGTGAATCGTTGCTCTCGGTAGTTTCAATCTGTCCAGAAGTCACTCCTTCGAGCAATGTCACCAAACTGTCGTCCAAGTTGACCCACGAATAACCGTGGGGGAAATCGCGGGAAAAGCTTTTTAAAATTGTGAGGCTCTCGCTCGTGAAAGTTAGAGAAACCATTACTGACACTCGTTCTCCGTCGATTAGATGGCGATTCTACACAAAACAAACTGCGTAGTATCTTACAGGTAAGACAAAAGGATCATTATTTTGTTCCATACTTTGAGGGATACGCTTGTCAGTAGCAAATTTAAAAATCTCTTCATATACGTGTCGCAGACGCTTCGCTGCGGTACGATTCTCGGCTCTGAAAAACGTAAAAAAAAAGCTCAACAAAATCCACAGGAACCGGAAAAATAGCGTTGTTCACGAACCTCGACATTGGCCCGTCGCCCTCAGCTCAGCCAACTCCTCTGAACACGTTTTCAATTCGTTTTCCACCTTCGAACAATTATCATCCGACTCGGAGCCGAAAAAGTGTTTAGACATGCCATAGCAGTGGACGATTAAATACTGGAAAATTAGGAAATCGACGAGAAAAAGCCTCATTTGGAGTGTTGAGGAAGAAAACGGCGCGACATTTGATAAGGGAATAGATTTTGCTACGTACTTACGTCGATACTTGAACTGTCTACCAACAGAGTGGAGCTGAGGCAGTTTTAAGATGTTTAAAATGTAACGGTCGTTTTCGCCCGTCCGGTCGACACCCGCGGGCCGAGAATCTCCGGATTCGCCCAGAGACATTGGTCTAGCCAGGGGGAGGGGGGGCAACTGCCCACCCCTAGACTCAAAAGTACAGATTTCGTGGGGCAGCTGCCCACCTCCGAATTCCATCAAAAAGTTAAAATCCAACACACTTTTAATTATTAAAACTTTCGCAGGACTTGCTCAGCAACAGAAACGATTACTCGAATTTCGCTTAATACTACTGTAATGACCCTACGTCCATGATTATTAACCAGTGGCGGCGGAACCGGGGGGGCACGGTGGTTGGCCGCCCCCCGGAATTTAGTCTGAAGGGGGGCGTCGCCCCCCAGGCTTCAATGCCAATCTTCTATCCCGAATACTGCACCCAAAGTTCTTATTCTATCCTTTTCGCTTCTTATTCGAGGACCAAGCGACCGTCACTCAGATCGAAAACCCTGGATCATTTGCGAGAAGATGAAAAATAGCAATGCTTAGAACATTCGCCCCCCCCCCCATCTTTCACTTTTCTGCGGACTTTTTGTTAGGTATATTATTGATTCTTCTTCTACACTTTACCCCTGCCATCTGGCAAAGGAGGGCGATCCATCTATCGGCCACCCTCCCCGGAGAGGCTTTTAGCCCAAATTTAAGCAATATGAAGCACAGGCGTAGCAAGGGGCGTGCGGCGTGTGCGGTGCGCACCGGGCATCTCTACCCTGGGGGCATCAAACCCGCTGTTTTGTTATGCGATCACCGCTACCCAGTGGCGGAACAACACTTGTCCGGGGCGGAAATCTCTAGGAGGCCCTTTAGTCTCTAATTAAACCGTAAACATACTTTTTTGCAGCTTTGAAGTATCTATTTTCCTCAATTTTAGCCACGAAATTGCCTCTAAAGTGCGTTTTCTCAATTTTTTTCCGCGAATTAGCTCATTTTCTCATTTTTAGCTGCGAATCGGCGCTTTTTACAAGCTCTTACCGTGAAGTTGCCTTAAGAATCCGCAAATTAGGTAGCGTTTAAGTGCTCTTTCCCAATTTTATCCGCAAATTAGCAATTTTTCTAAATTTAAGCCGTAAATTCGCGCTTTTCTTCATAACAAAAAAAAAAACATTCGTGTTTCTCTCTATTTATTACCCTCCAATTAGCGCTTTTTCACAGTTTTAGCCGCTTGAATTAGCGCTTTTTCTCAATTTTATTCCCAAAGTTCCCCAAGAATGTGCAAGTTGGGGTATTCTCAATTTCAGCTGTGAATTAGCCTTTTTACCCCCAATTTAGCAGTGAATGGGCACATTTTTTAATTTTAGCTGGAAATTATAGCACTTTTTCTCGATTTTATCTGCAAAATTGAAATGTTTTGTACCTTAGTTGTGAATTAAAGTTTTCCTCCACTTTTAGACGCAAATTCGCGTTTTTCTCTATTTCACGCCGTGAATCGCAGCGCTTTTTCTCAATTTCAGTCCCAGCCCCGAGAATCCGTGAGTTGGCGTTTTCTGTGAATTCGCGCTTTTTCCCAATGTTTAAAGCTGCCAAATTGTAACACTTTATCATAATAACGTGTTTTTCTATTTTTAGACTCGAATTCGCGTTGTTCTCTTTTTTATCCTTGAATTAGCGTTTTTCTCATCTTTAGCGCGTGAATTAGCGCTTTTCAACTTCAGCCTTAAAGTTACCCCTAAGAATTGGCGAATTGGCGTTTTCTCTCATTTTCAGCTGTGAATTAGCGTTTTGTTTCTCAATTTTAGCTATTTTCTTAATTTTAGCTACGATTTTTAGCGTTTTTTCTCGATTTTATCCGTAAAATCGTAATTTTTCATACCTTAGCTGAGTTTTCCTCCACTTTTATCTAGACGCGAATTTGCGTTTTTGACTAATTCACCCGTGAATTAGCACTATTTCTAAATTTTAGTCCCAATGTTGCCCCGAGAATCCTTGAGTTGGCGTTTCTCCCTTTTAGCTGTGAATTTGCGCTTGTTCTAAATTTTGAAAGTTGCTAAATTGATGCACTTTATCACAATTTTAGCTGTAAATTAGCGTGTTTTTTTTTTTTTTTTTTTTCAAGACGACGCGAATTTGCGTTTTTCTCTTTTTCATCCTTGAATTAGCGCTTTTCTCAGTTTTAGCTGCGTAAATTAGCGCTTTTTCCTAATTTCGCCCCAACAATTCGTGATTTTGGGTTATCTCAATGTCAGCTGTGAATTAGCTAGCGCTTTTTCTTAATATTAACAGCCATAAATTTCAGCAATTTTTCTCAATTTCAGCCGCGAATCAGCGTTTTACTCACTTTTACAAGCGAGTTTAGCCATTCGTTTTCATCTTATCTACTTGAAAATCCCGATTTTTCATCTTCAAGCTATTCAGGGGCCCCCATCCGAACCCCGGATCCGGATTTCTAGTTATGCCCCTACCTGCATTCCCACACTTTGCTGTTTTATTTGAGTACGAATGATTATCATTTATTATTTAAAACGAATACTTGCCATATTCTTGTGGCAAAAAAACAACTAAGAAATCAATTATAGTATATGTATACGCAGGAGCTAAAGTCGTGGCTCTAAAACGCCGTAAAATTTGCCGCGGTACATTACATTACAAGCCCGGCGGGCGAGGCGAGGTAAATCCCCTTCCTACGAGTGATGTACGACTTTTTTCACGCGACAGCAAGGAAATGATAAAACTGACTTTGACAAATTGACTACTGACTTCTCGTGTCTTTAGTTTAAGAAGACCTTAAACGAGGTTATAACCCGACGGACGGAAAATATTTTCTGGACTAGTACAGAAAATTTCTCGAATGTCACTGTGCGGTAATGGTCAATTTCCCAGACATTTTTGGGTACAGAAAATGACTACTTTCGGAGCATGTCGCTTGAAAAATACTTTAGTTCCTAGGCATGAAAAGAGACACTTTTGGGACTCATTTGCGGCCGTAAAATTCGGTTTTAGTATCATGTGGGATAAAAATAAAATATTATTAGTCAAAAACCTATCAAGAATCAGGCCGTTGTATACCACATTCAAATCATTCCCTAAATGCTGAAAATTCAAGACTATTGGGCACCTCCATACAATACCTTGCCTCCTCTATTTACTTAAAATTGAGAACTACACTACACTTCACCTTCTATTGATGAAAACTAAGGAAGTGAAGTGTAGGGTTTGGTGGGGAAGGGAAGGGGGGGAAGCGCCTTAATTTTCGCCCCCCCCCCTGAACCAAAATACTTCCGCCGCCACTGTTATTAACCCATGGCACATGTTTCCTTCTTCGAATATGAAGCGAGCAGTTCTCGCACTTTTTACCCAGTTTCCCGTTTCTTGTTTTTAAATACAAATACATAATATTCGATACGCGTTCCTATTTCTAAAAGATATAACAAGTGGCGACGAGGATAATAAGAAACGGAACTTAACATTTTCTAAAGTTGAGGACAAGTGCGTGAAAGAAGAAAAAAAAAAAAAAACTCCGCGTCCGTAGCAACCGCTTTTCACCCCGACACTACGATGACGGATTCTCATTCATTTGATTTTTTTTTTTTTTTTTTTTTCCTTTCTTCGATAACAAGGTAAAGACTTTTCATTTTATTAACTACCTGTAGTACCAGTACCGAATCGTTAATTACACCATGGATGCAGAACAATTTGCCGCATTCATGGCTTCGTTTACTTCAAACCAGGAAAGGCTTCTTGAAGCGATTCCCCAGCAAACATTTTTTGGTAAGTTAGACGTCTATCAGACGTTACGGGAAACATCTATTTTCACTTCAAAGGGACGTCCAATATACATCCATGGAGGGTTTAAAAGCGAACTCCATTCCGATCTAAATAACGTCTATCAGGGGTCTATCCAAGCGCATCTATTAGACGTCAAAGTCCGGTCTATCGTCTAATAGACACCTATTCAAGGTCTATTTTATGTATTGGAGACGTCTATTCAAGGTATATTTTATGTATTGAAGACGTCTATTCAAGGTATATTTTACATCTTAAAGACGTCAATTACCGGTCTAGCGTATGGCTTGAGTACGTCATTTTTAAGGCTTATGACCGTCTGCAGAAGGTCTATTTTACGTCTCAAATACGTCAATTTTAGGGCTAATGGAAGTCCATTTCAAGGTCGGTTTTACGTCTCAATTACGTATTATCAGACGTTACGGGAAACGTCTATTTTCACTTCAAACGGACGTCCAATATAAGTCCATGGAGGGTTTAAAAGAGGACTCCAATCCGATCTAAATAACGTCTATCAGGGGTCTATCCAAGCATCTATTAGACGTCAAAGTCCGGTCTATGTATATGTATACGTCGAATAGACACCTATTCAAGGTCTATTTTATGTATTGAAGACGTCTATTCAAGGTATATTTCATGTATTGAAGACGTCTATTCAAGGCATATTTTACATCTTAAAGACGTCAACTATCGGTCTAGCGTATGCCTTGAGTCCGTCATGTTTAAGGCTTATGGCCGTCTGCAGAAGGTCTATTTTTCGTCTCAAAGACGTCAATTTTAGGGCTAATAGAAGTCCATTTCAAGGTCAGTTTTACGTCTCAATTACGTCTATTTTAGGCATCTCTTAGGGGGGGGGGGTATTGATGTTGATTATTGGACCGGGAGACAAAAAAGGAAAACAATGGCACTTTGAAAGTACTGCCGAATTTCTTCATCACAAAACAAACTCTTTAATTTGTATTTTAAAAAAACAATCCTCGCATATAACTGTGCGAGGATTGTGTCTGGAAAATATTAATCTCGAGTCGATGCTCTCCTCGCTCTCGACTGCAATCGGGTGCTCGCCTGTCGAAGCCACCCCTTCAATTTGTCTACAACGTCTTTTTCGGACGCATCATCAGCATGAAGTTCCAGGATGATATCTGAAAATCAGTTTTCCTTCAGTATGAGGTACTTTATTATTCCCGTTAGGAATCGGAAAATAACTCACCCATCATTACTGCAAATAATTTGAGGTCTATAAACGCTTTTTTATTCCCATTACGGCCGTGAAAATTGTATCGCGTCGCACACTCGTTCGTTACAACAGATTTCATTATTAAAATTATTAATTTTAAATTTGGGGTACAGGCCAGGTAAGGGCCGGCAACGGCCAAGGTACTGGTCACATCTTAAGGAGATCCGCAGCAGGGTACAGGGCTGTGTTTGCTGTACCAAACACGGTTGCGGGTTGCGGTGCCACAAGGTTGAGGGTCTGGACTTCCGGACCCTCAACTTGATCAGTCGTTGAAAGAGTCTTCATTATTCAGTAATTAAGTATATTGAACTTGACTCAATAAACTACACGCAAAGAAGCTGATGTTCCAGTTCCGTCAAGTCGAATTTCATTATATTATGCGGAATGAGCACGAGGAGTTCGAACCCGTGACTCTAAGACTGAATCTCTCCTTCATGCCCTCCAAGATTCGTATGATAAATAGTACGAGTACCGCCCCTCCGGAATTTAGCCTGAGGGGTCGTCGCCCCCCCAGGCTTCAATGCCAATCTTATTCTATCCCGAAGACTGCACCCAAGGTTCTTATTCTATCCTTTTCGCTTCTTATTCGAGGACCAAGCGACCGTCTCTCAGATCGAAAATCCTGGATCATTTACGAGAAGATGAAAAATAGCAATGCCTAGAAAATTTGCCCCGCCCCCCCACCTTTCACTTTTCTGCAAAATTTTTGTTAGGTATATTATTGATTCTTCTTCTACACTTTACCCCTGCCATCTGACAAACGGGGGCGATCCACCTATCGGCCCCCCTCCCTGGAGAGGGTTTCAGCCCAAATTTAAGCAATATGAAGGACATTTATTACATCTCCCCTCCCCCACGAGCACACAGCAGCCGCCGGGCTACCGGAATCGCTGCCTCCGAGGTACCGGAATCGCTGCCTCCGGTAAGATTTCTAGTCTCGCCCCTAGCTGTCTGCGATCCCACACTTTGCTACGTAAATGTATTTGAATGTTAATAAATTAATTAGTCTGATATTATCCGGACGACGATGGAAGGGCATAGCCCAACACGATTCGAGTTTCGAGAAAAAATGGCTCCCAGGCGGGATTTGAACCCGCAACCTCTGGATTACCAGTCCAGCACGCTGCCATTTGCGCCACGGAGACGCCTATGGGAGTCGTACTCCGAGTCGTACTCGTATTTGAATGTTTTGAACTAAGAAACCTATATGTACAGGGTGTTCCAGGAGGAAACGACAATACTTGCACATATGTTGTACTACTAAGTAGGGCGAACCCAAATGACTATATGGACATACGGTTGGAATTAGGAAACGCTTTGTTTCAGAGTTACAGGGAATTTAGTGTTTTTTAAGCCAAATCACCTCTTTTCCACAAAAAGCGGTCTTAACGGACTAACCGTTCAACATAGAACAAAATAAACTTCATTTCTGAAAAGAGCACAAAATTTAACTTTGGAAAAATCAGGAATAACACATTAAAATCGTCTTTATGTACGTTTAGTTATTTTTGGAAAAATCGAAAAAGTGTTACTTTCAATTTTCGTGTTTCTTTCAGAGGCAAATTTCGCTCAATCTTCAGTTGGTCGGGCATTGACCAATTATTGTAAAAACATGCCCATTATGTGAGCTTTCAATTGACGTAAGAAAATTGAAAATCGGTTGAATTTTTATTGAGATATGACACGAAAGGTTCGGAAAAACAGTGTAAAATCGTCAAAATAAGCCATATTGCAACTGTCAGGTAAAATCCCCAAAAATTGTTTTCGACGTCAAAATAACCCCAAAATTCAAAGAAACAATTTATTTAAGAAAAATCAGTGCACCATGTCCTTCGTAGTACAACATGTGCAAGCATTGTCGTTTCCTCCTGGAACACCCTGTACATATAGGTTTCTTAGTTCAAAACATTCAAATACGAGTACGACTCGGAGTACCGTGGCCATCAGATGGCGCAGGATTTGCCCATCATGAGAGCAAACACAGCCCTGTACCCTGCTGCGGATCTCCTTAAGATGTGACCAGTACCTAGGCCGTTGCCGGCCCTTACCTGGCCTGTACCCCTTTTTTGGCCCAGACTTCCCAGCAGAGTCGGTCCCATCACTCAGCTCGGCTCGTTAGCCATAACTGGTGGCCAGCCACCCGCGCCCGAGGGACACGACGTGGAGGTGGGTCTTTCAGAGCTGGGGACGCTGGCTTGCCCCATGAACCGAAACCGGGCAGGGAAGGTGCCCCTGTACCCTGCATAGTAGCCAAGACTCAAGAGTCATCCTTGCCAATCTGGGCCTTCATTTTTTGCCCAATATTCTGTGCGGGAGGCACACGACGCACTTTTTTACTGTTTGACCCTTTTAAGAAATCTAATGTCCCCACGCACATTAATGGCCACATTTTAATTAATTGGGTAATTTAATAAATACAGAATTAAGAAGAGAAAAGAAGACGAGGATGGATAGGACGGGGGTCGAGGTATCATCTGTTCAGTTCCCCAAACCTCTAGAAGGTAAAATGCTGCCAGAAAAAAAGTTCTTGAAACAAATCTGGGAAAAAGTCGGACATTTCTTGCGCAAGTACTTGTCTGCCCATATGGCAATATATTTCAGTGTTTAAACTTTAGGCCAGTCAATAAGAACATTAAAAATTGCTAAAATCGCAATTAGACGGCTAGTTATGATTTTTTAGTATGTTGTTAGAACCATCACCAGTCGTGTAAATCCAAGTTTTCAGCTTCGAAATACTTGTGCTACTTTCCTGGCACTCGAAAAACCGCGAACTTTTTGCACTTTTTTCGGGGTTTTCACTTTATCTCCTAAAATATGCATTTTAAGATAAATCATACGACATACGTTAAAAACTACATAAAATTTGCTCCAATTTGAGACCTAGCGTAGCTCTGTAGGTCATATAGTAACCAAGATACAGCTCCTCAAATTTGGATTTATTTGTCCAAAAAATTGAAATTTTAACTTTGGGTCAATTTACGACCCGAATTTTGGCTAAAATAATCATCCTACGGGGAAATCCGAGTCGAGAGAAGTTGTAGCAACTTTGATTATGTTCCATTTAAGCACAAAACGATGTCTGTAGACCAAATAGTTTCATCAAAATCCTTGAAAAAACAAAAAGTGTGGAAACTACATTTTTATGAGAATGAATCCGTTGAGTTTCCACCTAAGTTCGGGTGTGTCCCAGAGCACACGAGCGATACGTGTAGCATCGCTACGCTTATATAACCCGGGACCATTCTGCTCTATACACTATGAAATGCACAGCTCCACTGGTTGCTATTGTTTTTTCATGGTCGCGGTAACATGATCGTGGTGACCGGGTGAAACTTTATCGCTCGTGTGCACGGAGCATAAGGCTGCATGAAAATACCACGTGAAATTGAAAGAATTGTGTAATTTCAAATAAAACTTGAGCATTGAATACTTCCCTGAATAAAATATGTACGAAACTATGTACAAAATATGTCTTTTCGTGAACGGTTTTGCGGGAGGTTCCCATAACGTCCAAGTCACTTTTCACTTCCGGTAGCTCCCCATCGACGTCTTACTCTCCGTCCTCAATCTGGACTGCTGCGACGTTCCAGCAGGAAACACCACAGCAAATTTTACAGAGAGTTGAGCACTTTAGCCCGGATTTCCTGCATGAGCGCAGCCTCGTCCGGTACACCCTCTCTTGCAAGAACACGTCAAAAATTTCAGAAGGATTGGGGGTGCCACTTCGCTTGTCATAGTGGTTGGAAGAAGTCCCTGTTCGGTTGGGGTCCATCCCCACTGAGCGGCATCTTTTTCCGCCCCCATCCACTTCCGAACTATGCGTGAAAAGCTGCACCATCTTCCGTTGGAGGCAAACAGGCCAAGTCTACTTTCGCTGAAGCGGCTGTTTTGACAAATATCTTGTTAACGCAGGCAGTGGAGGCTATCTTCTGTGCGTCACCCCCGTGTAGAGTGGTAAGGCACTTTACTCCAGCTTCCGCGATGGCTTGGTGGGTCGTATTTTTTTGAAGGAACACTTCAGATGTGGTGACAAGTCGAGGATTTTTTGGATTGCGCTCTACAACTTGTTCTTTCCGTACCAGAAAAATGCAGAGGTAGTATCACAGCCGGTTAAAGCGTGGAGAAACAGCTCAAAGCCTAGAGCGACATTCAAATCTCCACGATTGAAGGAGTTTGCCGAAAACTGCATGGTACCATCGTCACCTCTGCCACTTTTCTGGAAGAAAACATTCTTCACGGCTGAGCCCAAATCATTGAGAAGGACGAGTAGGTCTACATCTTCTCTGTTTTCACCACAGATTCATGTGAGGAGTCCTTGTCAGTGGCCACCTTGATTACATATTTCAAAGTCTGCATCCTCGACTACCTCCTTCGTTTCAATCCCCTGGCCATTGAATGCGGAGCAGAGGAGGGCAATAAGACGACATTTGTTGCCGTCACTGGCCAGCAACTTCTCTTGTGCCATTTTTATTATGATCGACTCCCCAAACACCACATTCCCCACAAGTTGTTCCTTTTCCCTGTCTACGGAAGCTTATAGTGAGAATAAGAATCCTACATCGGGAGAACCTTAAGCAGCCGATGATGGACCGGTAGAGTGGGAGAGAAGGGAACATGTGCCGATCCCGTTGTAATGCGGACGGCCCCTATGAGTCTTCAAGTAGTTTTATGCTCCAAGTTGGGGCCCAATTTTTCGCTCTCTCAGCCACAAATACCTGGCCCTTTTTTTACTATCGCTTCTCCTTGTCGTAGGTGCACACCCGAGGTTGCACGGACTCTTTTAGTGCATTTCATTCTGAAAAATGCACTATTGGTCTCGTCGTGATGGTGGCAAACATGGGTCATGTCATGTTTTTTTCACGTTTCAGAACCTCTAGAACACGAATTCAGTGGTCTCCGGAATTCATATATATATATATATATACGGTGCGGCAGATAATGTGGACCCCCCATTTTTCTCCGCTATTATTGATGATATTGGAATGGTGCTCGGAGTTATGTCCCCTTGATCTTAGGTGAGGATTTCATATCTGTAGCCCAAAAATTTTTATTGAGCCCCGGTAGGGCCCAAATTTGACCTAACTTTATGAAATATGAAATAGCGGAGAAAAATGGGTGGTCCACATTATCTGCCGCACCCCGTATATACAGGGTGTTCATAAATTAACTCGATAGTACACCTCATTTGTGATCGAAATTACTATCTGAAGTTTTTTGGAATTCCTCTTGGTTTTCGAGATATCGTCAATTTCGTGTTTTTTTGGTGACCCTCCGTTTTTTTTCGACAAGTGACTAGTACGGCATCACCAACAGGTGCTAGACTAAAAGTAAATAACTCATCGAAAAGAGCACAAAATTTCCTTCATTATTGATCCTCTACTCAATAAAATTACACCGAGGCCCTAGCCGCTAGGGCATGAGATATCCGAAGGAAACTCGTTATTCGCATTTCTGTCCAATTTTCATCAGCGATTTTCACCATTTCGTCAAAGGAAAATATTTTTTTGCATTCATAGGGAAAACTTCCTTATGATTTTAGCTTTCCAATGACGTACAATAGTTACCAGTTTTCACCATCTAGTGAAGAGGTAGAAGCAATAAACGAGCCCAAAACTTAAAAATAACCCGCAATGAGGACCCATTGAATGAGGTGAATCCAGCTCTGATTACTGGTTCTGAGTACTGGGTGGATGAGACATACGGATTCAAGCGGTCAGCTAAATCTAACTCCAATTTACGTTGGTGAGTTGAAATTGGGTAGTGGTGAAGCTTAAAATATCGTTAGTGGATTGGGCTTCATGGACCAGTAAGGTGGTCACCTTGAACCCCCAACCCGCCATGGATTTTTCTGGGATTCTAGGTTTTCTCTTTGTTGTCGAATGCAAAAATTGGCCCTCCGCATAAATGCGGACCTCCAGTCATCGCCTCTGGATTTACTCGCACGATTCTCGAATACGTACGATTCTCAAGCTCCTTTCTGGTCACAACTAGTTTTTGGTAGACCAGTTTTAGATGACCTAATAAATAAAAATCCAAGGGTGGTTTGTTGTCAGGATCACGGGTATCACTCTCCACCCCACATTACACCTGTAAACTCCCCACCGCCAAGCGGTCCACACCGGTAACGTGTCAGTTTTGACCAACTGGCACGGCTGACGGGGAGTGAGGTGGAGATAACCAGGACTTGCAAGTGTCGGGTCACTTCCCGGCCGTCATGTCAGGCTTTATCCTGGTCATGTGCCATTCAAGGCATCAAGCCAGGGCGGGAAGAAGGCACAATCCTGGTTTGTTGTCAGGACAATCCACTACTCGCCGATGTAAATCAGCGTAACTTAGCGGTGGTGGTGAAGCTAAAATATCGCTAGCGGATTTGGCTTCATGGACCAGTAAGGTACTCACCGAAAAGTCCTGTCCTGACCCCCAACCAGCACCCATGGATTTTTATTTACTAGGTCATCTAAAGCTGGGCTACCAACAACCAGTTGCGACCAGGGGCCGTGTGAAAATGCCACAAGATGCGGTTGCTAGGACGGGATAGTGTTATTTCTTATTCATCGTCCCAGCCCCAGAGAGGAGCTTGAGAATCGTACGTACTCCAGAATCGTGCGAGGAAATCCAGCGGCGGCTGGAGGTGCAACGTGCATCTAATGCAGATGTGCGGGGCCGATTTTTGCATTCGATTTTCACGTTCGTGGGTTGCGGGTCAGGGTGACCACTGGTCCATGAAGCCCAATCCTCTGACGATATTTTAAGCTTCACCACCACCCAATTTCAACTAACCAACGTAAATTAGCGATAGATTTAGCTGACCGCTTGAACCCGTATGTCTCATCCGTTGGAAACAAGTAATCAGAGCTGGTTTTACCTCATTCAAAGGGTCCTCATTGCGGGTTATTTTTCAGTTTTGGACTCGTTTATTGCTTCTACCTCTTCACTAGATGGTGAAAACTGGAACCTGTTGTACGTCATTGGAAAGCTAACATCATAAGGAAGTTTTCCCTATGAATGCAAAAAAATATTTTCCTTCGACGAAATGGTGAAAATCGCTGTTGAAAATTGGGCAGAAATGCGAATAACGAGTTTCCTTCGGATATCTCATGCCCTAGCGGCTAGGGCCTTGGTGTAATTTTATTGAGTAGAGGACCAATAATGAAGGAAATTTTGTGCTCTTTTCAATGAGCTATTTACTTTTAGTCTAGCACCTGTTGGTGATGCCGTACTAGTCACTTGTCGAAAAAAAACAGAGGGCCACCAAAAAAACACGAAATTGACGATATCTCGAAAACCAAGAGGAATTCCAAAAAACCTCAAATAGTAATTTCGATCACAAATGAGGTGTACTATCACCATACTTTCTCTGTCGAGGTAATTTATGAACACCCTGTATATATATACAGGGTGTTCAAAAAATGGATGTCAATATTTTGCCCTGTGAATGTACGTCCAAAATGCGTCAAAATTATCCGTATTAACCATAGTCCGAGTCCTAATAGTTTCCGAGATATTAAGGAAATAAGCACTTTTGTAATGGGCCTCGTTTTTACGGATAAAATCGTTCGTAGCTTGGCAACCAGAGCTCTCACGTCAAATTAAGTGGCACCATTGGAAAGGACAGACTTTTTTCCATTAGACTTCGTGTTGTTCAATTCAATTTTGTTCGTACGCGCTGAGGAAATCAGCTGCGAACTCAAAATTATGTTCAAGTTCATCATTGTTGCGCATAATTTGAAGTCAGATTTCCGCTCAACAGGTGCTTTGCGAGATGACATTTTTTGAGAAAAGTTGGCGCACGGTACCATCGTTAAAGTGACATGCTCATCCACACCCTTTACCCACAATTTTTCCAGAGTTTCTCTATTCATACTATAAAAACGCTACATGCATCCTCATGTAGTCATTACATTAATGACCAGAGTAGCTCCTAATAATTGTAACTCTCATGTTTTATTACTCTTCTTCATTGTGATAGGCGGATAATTTTTCTAGATTCTCATGTCTAGACAAATTTGGAAGTTCTGAAAAAATGATTTTTTTAAATTTCCACTTTTCGGTGATCCGGTAGGGTTTTCCGAAAGAAAACCCCTAGAAAAACACGAATAAATTCATTACAAATTCTAAAATTAAGTTATCCATAGAAGTTTTCGTACATAAAAGGGATTAAGTAATTTTTAATTCAAAGAAAAAATTCGAATTGCCTCCCTTGTTAGCGAATACAAAGTTGTGCGCGTCTTCCATAACGACCGGTGGACCTTATCGAGCAATTCGTCACGGATACTGTTGCACGTGTGGATTATTTTTTGTCTCATGTCTCGATGTCTGGAATAAGATCTGCGTAGACTATAGTTTTGATGTGTCCCCATGCGTAGAAGTCTAAAGGGTTCAAGTCAGGTGAACGCAGCGGCCATAAATTTGGACCAGCTCTTCCGATCCATCGGTTCAGGAAAGTTGGGTCCAGAATACGACGGGCTAATCTACTAAAATGAGGAGGAGCTCCATCGTGCATGCAGATCCTATTCCAGACATCGAGACATTAAGACAAAAACTAATCAACACTTGCAACAGTATCCGTGATGAATTGCTCGATAAGGTCCTGCACCGGTCGTTGGAAAGACGCGCACAACATTGTATCCGCCAACAAGGGAGGCAATTCGAATTTTTTCTTTGAATTAAAAATTACTTAATCCCTTTTATGTACGAAAACTTCTATGGATAACTTAATTTTAGAATTTGTAATGAATTTATTCGTGTTTTTCTAGGGGTTTTCTTTCGGAAAACCCTACCGGATCACCGAAAAGTGGAAATTTAAAAAAATCATTTTTTCAGAACTTCCAAATTTGTCTAGACATGAGAATCTAGAAAAATTATCCGCCTATCACAATGAAGAAGAGTAATAAAACATGAGAGTTACAATTATTAGGAGCTACTCTGGTCATTAATGTAATGACTACATGAGGATGCATGTAGCGTTTTTATAGTATGAATAGAGAAACTCTGGAAAAATTGTGGGTAAAGGGTGGGGATGAGCATGTCACTTTAACGATGGTACCGTGCGCCAACTTTTCTCAAAAAATGTCATCTCGCAAAGCACCTGTTGAGCAGAAATCTGACTTCAAATTATGTGCAACGATGATGAACTTGAACATAATTTTGAGTTCGCAGCTGATTTCCTCAGCGCGTACGAACAAAATTGAATTGAACAACACGAAGTCTAATGGAAAAAAGTCTGTCCTTTCCAATGGTGCCACTTAATTTGACGTGAGAGCTCTGGTTGCCAAGTTACGAACGATTTTATCCGTAAAAACGAGGCCCATTACAAAAGTGCTTATTTCCTTAATATCTCGGAAACTATTAGGAATCGGACTATGGTTAATACGGATAATTTTGACGCATTTTGGACGCACATTCACAGAGCAAAATATTGACATCCATTTTTTGAACACCCTGTATACATGGCTCTTTTTTGTTAGCACGATCACGGTCGCAATTTTTGACTTAGGGCAACCAAATTTGGTCTAAAAATCAATAGCGTGAATATCTCGGACGAGTTCGTGATCCAGATGAATCGGTCCACGGGAACGGTGTAAAAGAGGGGTTTGAATTAGTTGAAAATTCGCTACCGCACGGCTGTTGCTGCAATTGCCCCCAAAATTGACTCGAGTAATGAAAAATGAACGCGCTTTCGTATGAGACACTAGTGAACCAAATCCGTTGATATGGCAGGGGAGTTCTCGGCGGAGGGGAGCTATTAAATTAACGCTATGCCTTACTGGACCACCCAATTACCAAAAAATTTCATTGACATTGTATTTTGAGCCGTCTCTTTTATTTTATTTGCCTACAGCCTAATAAATCTTGAGTAAAAAATTCCGAGGTGGGCCAAAAAGGGAGGAACAAAAAAAAAAATTTAAAAAAAAATTGTTTCTGATTCGAACCAAGGCACTCGCATTCCGCAATGGTGAAATTGTGACATACCATTTAACCTAATGTAACTGATCTGAAAATTAACGTAATCTGAAAAAAGTTTTGTTCCGACAGCAGCCTGTCGGGAGAAGTGCATTTCATTCATGTGACAATCGAGTCAAACCTCATAAGTTAGAACGATATCAATCAATTATGAATGAAATTTAGGCCGGAATAAAGATTTGAATTGCAAATAACTCCTCTAACAAGAGTCCGTCTTCCCATATCGTATAGGCAACCAAACCGACTCTGTTTCATTTTTAATTTTCATCATTTTGTTCCCCCTCAGTTGGTGCCAAAAAAGGGGCCTGCTGTAAAAAGAAACACGATTTTATGATTTTGACTTTCTATACCACGGCCTAAATGTCATTCATAATTGATTGATATCGTTCTAACTTATGAGGTTTGACTCGATTGTCGCATGAATGAAATGCATGAAATGCTGCTGTCGGAACAAAACTTTTTCAATTTCTAGTGAGGCCAACACTAGTGTGTTTGATTGGTCATCGAAATTTTGAATAGCTGGTGTGACCTGAAGTTGATTGTTTGAACGGTGTAGAAATGCTTGTATTTCTTTTTTTATGAGTTTAATCGGGTAGTTGTTTGCCAGTAGTACTTCTTGTATTTCTTTAATTATTTCTTTGTGATAATTTGGGTGCTTGACTGTGTTCTTGATGACATTGATTTTGTGCGTGTGTGAGCTATTTGATTTGAAGTTTAATAGTCTACCTGAAAATGTTGGTTTGGTGTAGTGTCTGGTGTATAGTTGTCCATCGTTGTCTCTGATTATTTCAAGGTCAAGAAATGGAATTTTTTGATATTTTTCTGTTTCCATTGTAAATTTCATCGACGGTTCGCAGAAGTGGTTGCATAGGTAGAGAAGGTCTTGTACTGATGTTTCATCAATGGCGATTAGTGAGTCGTCGACGTATTTGAATAAAATTTTGATTTTTCCTTTGAATTTGTTTTCTATTTGTCTGAATAGTTCGTCTAGGACGATGTCTGCGATGATCGGGCTTAATGGATTACCCATTGCTAGTCCGCAAATTTGTTTGTAGAACTGTCCTTGATATGCACAATATCCGGAGTTCAGGCAAAAGGACAGAGTTTCTTCGAAAGTCTTTTGTTCTAGGTTCGCTGTATTATTTTTGATTTTTGTCCATTGTTTCATGATGATTTCGAAAGCAAAATTTAGGGGAATTGTCGTGAATAATGACACAGCGTCTAAAGATATTAATTTGAATTTCGAGTCAAGCTTCAAAGATTCAATTTCGTTCTTCACTTCGAAGGAATTTTTCACGTTGAATCGTCCCGTTTCTGTAATCAATTTCAAGTATTTGATTAAATGTCGGCTTAATTCATAGATAGGTGCCTGGACGCATGAAACAATTGGTCGTAATATCTTTGGATTTGCTTTATGAATTTTTGGAAGCCCGTAGAGTTTTGGCGGAAGTGCATTGTAGATGGTCAATTTGTGCAGGATTATCTGTTAAGCTGCGGTCATGTTGTTTTAGTCTTTCTTTTAATGTTTTTAACTACTTAAAACACCAGCTACAATAGAAGACAGGACAGAAAAGTCTCCGTGTGTACACGGCTTTAGAGTTAGGGAGGTGGTTTTGCCCCCCCCCCCCCTGGATCCGCCACTGAGTGGTGCTTACCTACTCACTTGACATGACACCAAGCAAGAAAAGTGCCGGTGGATGGTTGAAATGAGGTAGAAGCGACAGACATATGAAAATAAACGAATTGCGTCAGTTTCCAAATTATAATTCTAAATTTGGATTGCCCGCGGCAAATTAATCATTTTTTTGTTTTTTTTTTTTTACTTCTTCTTATAACAACTTTTTCTCAATAATGTTAAAACTTTTTTCTAACAATTGTTAACGTTATTATCTAAAGTACGAAATGAAAATAAAAATAATGGCATTAACAAGTTTACTGCATTAACAAATTTTACGCAGTGATAATTTGATCAAATAAAAACGGAATATAATTTTAATTATTACGGTACGAAACTGAAAACTCGTAACTTTGATCCCAAAAAGTCCTGTATAACAACAAAAAAGTAAAATTGACTCAATTGCGCACCAAAAGTTCGTACGAAATACGTAAAGTTGCCGACAGATACACAACATCGATAAAAATTCTAGTAACCGAAAGAAAAGGAGTGACCTAAAACGAGGAAACTAAATAATTTTGTTAAGTCTATGACAATTTTGACGGTATCACAGCCTTAACACCAAGGGATTTAGGGCCGGCTTCTTCTTCGAGAGAAGACACTAAAGAGACCCTTACTTTATTCAATTAAATATTGCACTCTAGAAGTTGTCACTCCTTTTTTTTCTTCAACTTTCGTTTACCGCATTCGCTCGCTTCGATTTTGGGTCGTCATGGAAGAAAAAAGGGGAATTAACAAATAAAAATCAACGAAAAAATAGAAGGAACATTATCTCTCAGCTAAATAATAATTGAAGTACAAAAGTTTTGAAGTCCAAGTGCAATAAAAAGGCTGATCCTATTAAAGTAATGAAAAATAACAATTACGAGGTTCGTCGAAGCAAGCGTTACTAACAAATTTGTTTCTTAGAAAAGGCTAGAGCTCCGTTAATTGAATTATGTTAAATTTACAGGCCCGTTATCTAAAAGGTGAAAATAAATAACAAAATGGTCACAAGCACAGGCTGCCTAAACTTAATCAGGCGGAATAAACGTAAACAGACGGAATTTGTCCCTGATATGCGGTCTGACGTCTTCGTTCATGTAAACAAGATCTTCGAGAAAAGGCAACAATTTCATGAGCTCAGAGTCACTTCGGTCAACGAACCAACTCTCGATTGGAATGCCATTCTCAAGCTGGTAGCCGAATGCTTGAGGGGAATTGTCAACAATGATGGTTTTTGACAGGTCCCGACCCAAAATCGACAGGTCTTTGATGTAGTTTCCGTTGACGCAAACGCAATGCTCTCGGAAGAGACGATATTTTATGAGTCGCCGCGACGGGTCGATGAGATTGAGAAGTTTGTCGGCGTAGACTCGTTTCGAGGCGGTGAACAGGATGACTTCAAATAGTGAGGAGACGCGTTCGAGGAACTCACGGAAAAAGGGTCGAGTTCGAACGAAAACAGTGTAGGAGGCGTCCTGAAAGAGAACAGGAAAGGAGAAGGAAGCATCTTCGAGACGCTGAAGGGAACAGTGAACGAGTGTCTCGTCTAAATCAAGAACAAGAGAGAACTCAGGGGATGACCTGGTTTTAAGAGGAAGAGCTGGACATCGTGCTCGCATTTCTGAAGTGAGTGGAGGGAGATGCTTTATGAATAGATACGGATCGAAGGCTTCCCATTCCATCTGAGGCATATCATTAGCGTCTTGCTACAAACGGGACATCAATAGCGTCAATTGAAAATCGTACCAGTTACGATAGAGTTGTCATTAAAACTTACCTCCTGCTGAGCGTGGCATATCGTCTGATTCTCGTAATCACAGAACGATAAATACTGTTCACCATCCTGATCCAATCTTGAACCGTCGTCCAACATTACGTGGCCCCCGTCATCATCCTGATACAACTGATCCTGATACAGACCGCACGCGTCTGGGTACAGACTGTTCATCTCGGCAGCTTGAGCATTGTACACCGCCAACTCTTTCGATAGAGACGCAATCATATCCCTATCGACTTGAAGTGAGTCGACAACGTCAACGTCCACAACACCTGTTTTTGGATCCACCAGACCGGTACTGTCGACAAAACAGTTGTTCTCATCGACAACAACGATTCCACAATCGTCTAAATCGCCAGGGCTAGTCTCTGAGCTCCAGCAATTTTCCTTCGTGTCTTCGGCAATCACCTGGGCGCCCAGCTACAAATTAAATCAAGATTAGAATTCGAAAACTCCCTTTTCTTTAATTATTTTCAATTGATATACAAAATTTCCAATAGTCTCCTTGTGAATCATATTTCGATTAACTCTTCTCCGCCTACCGCGCAACTTCTTAGCCGATTTCTTCTTTACGCCCGATTTCTTCGTTGGAAGAACATTATTCTTCGAATTCTGTAACACGAACGCACAATAGTGTAAATTCAGCACTGTTCTAATACGACAAATTGATATTTCTGAGTGATATGAGCATGTAACGATGCCCTGGAACCAATAAACGCATTCGATTGTTCTTGAAAAAAATCAACGGAATTCAGATCAAGTGACGGAAAGTCTTCAAAATTAGTGTGATGCATGTTGGCCCACACCACTAGTTCGCGGATAAAATGAAAAATCGAGCTAAAGCGTTACAATTCACGGCTAAAATTGAGCATATGCGCTAATTCACAGCGCAAACTGACAAAGTCACCTATTCGCGGGTTCCTGAGGCACAAATCCGTGGCATAAATTGAGCAAAATTGCTAATTCACGGGTTAAAAAAATTATAAAAAGCGCTGTGATTCCCCGCTGAAATGGAAAAAAAGCGCAAGTGGGGTGAGGGTGGGGGGTTGACAGTTCCATTGATGAATTTTTAGGACTAAATTGCCAGGTTTTTGGACAAAAATCCTCCATTTGAGGATAAATGTATGGTTTACTGGTTTTAATAAGCCAGTCACACTGGCTGATGATTGACAATTTTTGGGTCAACTACAAAGTATAAAGGCTTGCCATACAGACAATTGGTGGCCTTAAAGTGACGAAAATTACTAAAATGCGCTCGAATAATGGTTAAAAACTTGTTATCCTTGCCTTGAAAATGGCTTAACTGACAAACGTAAACCCAAACTAGCTGTTCACGCTATAAAATTGACGAAAATACTCCCCAAAAATGGCTCAACTGTCCATTTGCGCCTTGAAAATCGCGAAACAGGTAATTAGCACCATGAAAAATAGCCACACTGGCTGTCCACATCTTAAAAACGATAAAATGGCTCGTCACGCCCTAAAAAAGGTCGAACTAAACCCCTACAAATTACAAAAACTAGCAGAACTGACGATTCACGATAACTCTGCACCAGAAAAATGGCCGAACTAGTTATTCGCGCCCTTTAAAGGATTAATTTACTATTTACCCCCTGAAAATGATAAACTGATCATTCGTTCCCCATGGGTCGGCGGAGGGGGGGGGGGTGTTTTCCCCTTACCAACTGATCGACCCCATCCGTTGGATTCCTTAACGGCACTCACCCTATCAAATGGCCCCGAACCCATAACGCAAAAAACGGTCCTATTCGTTTGTTAAGCGCTTGGAAATATGATTTTAAAAAAAACGGTTAGCGGCATACCTCCCATAACGCAAAAAACGGTCCTATTCGTTTGTTAAGCGCTTGGAAATATGATTTTAAAAAAAACGGTTAGCGGCATACCTCGACTTAAAATCGTTTGTTTAGTCGTATTTTTTGTTTGTTTGGCATTTCGCAACATAATTTTTTTTAAAAAAACCCAATGGTGGTTGGGCAAACTTCTCGCAACCCGAACCTTAGACGAAATCGTTTGTTTAGTGGCATATCTCAAAGTAAAATCGTTTGTTTACATTTGTTTGTTGTTCAAAGTACTTGAAAGGTTAAACAAACAAAAATGTTGGCTAAACAAACGATGTTAAGACTAGAAATGGCGCTAAGCAAACGATTACTTTTCTCTTAAATGTACGAAATTCTCAGACTTTTCTAGGTTTATAACAGGACTCCCTGGATATTCAACATTAAATTTAACGTACCTGTACGAGCGTAGACTGTTGTTTCAGCTTGACCAGCGACAAATTCTCTCTAGGCTTCCTCCTCAACCATGCCATGACTTATCTGGTCAAAAATAGACACAAAAATTAATGAGAAGTGTAACAATAAATGATTTCCACAAGGATCCCTATCAAGCCTGATGATACATCAAAACTAGCAAAGTATTGTTCATTCCCTCAAGCTATGAGGGGGGGGGGGGCAGCGTGGATTCTTCGAATATCCTCTCTATGTCCATCCGTCGAAAACCATAATTCACCGGTTTCACCTAATCAAAACTTAAATCGTGGAGAATTTGGAAGGGCTCAACTGTAAAAACGCCCCCCTCCTCACCCCATCAACACAAATACAGTAAGTTACAAATTGCAAAATCTGGCACAGTGATTCTCGTCCTGAGGGGCGCAAGCGATTTCCATTGGGGGGGGGGAGGGTGAACTTGTCTCCATGTCCGTAAGGGGAAGTTGTACATGTGTTTCCTCGACACCCCCTCCAATCCTACCTCGCCTACTCCGCGTTGTATCCAACTCCAAAACTTGTAATATCGCACCACAAACTGGCTGTTCAGCTGCATGACTGCCATCATTCGCAAACGTCCTCCACCCGACTACCAACAGGAGCTGTAAATTGGATTTTCCAGTTCAAAAACTACTAACTTCGCCCCCCCCTCCTCTTCTTCTTCTCCTTAAACCGGTGATACGCCCACAAAACTTGGAAGTGTGACACCCTAAGGCCGCCCACCGTATGAAAAATCCGGGTCATTTGATCGTGTCTGGCATCTGCGCAGGACGTTTTTTTACGATCCAGATGACCCTTCTCTGAGATCGCCAGACATTTTCTGCGGGACAGGGGCCCACACCAGAGCTATAGCTGCAGGCGAACACCCCTTTGGGGCTCTCCTACAACTGTTTTGGATCATCCGGAACCCAATATCGTGTTTCGGCTCTTTCGAACCCCAGTTTTTTGTTTTCGCTCCTCCAAATGCCAACTTCATGTTTTGGCTCTTTCAAACCACAATTTTGTGTTTTGCCTCCTTCATAAGCCAATTTCATGTTTTGGCTCATCAAATGCTAATTAATTGCTCTGCCTCCTTCAAATGCCTATTTCGTGTTTTTGATCCTGCAAAAGCCAATTTTTTGTTTTGGCTCCTCCAAATGCCAATTTCGTAATTGGGCTCCTACAAAAGCAAATTTAGTGTTTTGGCCCTTCAAAATTAAGTCAATTTGTGATTTGGCTCCTTCAAATGCAATTTCGTGTTTTAGCTCTTACAAAACTCAATTTTGTGTTTTGGCTCCTTCAAGAGCCAATTTCGTATTTCGGCCCGTACTAAAGCAAATTTCATGTTTTGGCTTCTTCATAAGCCAATTTGTGATTTGGTTTCTTCAAAAGCCAATTTCGTGTTCTGCCTCTTTCAAAACCCAATTTTGTGTTTTGGCTCATTCAAAAGCCAATTTTGTGTTTTGGCAATTTTGGCCGTGTTCCAATTATAATCAGTGGCAGAATAGTGTAACTATCAATCCCTACACCCCCCCCCCAATGTTTCTTATTTCCCATTATAAAATTTGGGTCCTTCTTTTGTCTGGGAAAAATCTGGTCAACCCAACTATAATGTGTCTAGTGTTGAATCGATACCAGTAAATAGAGTAAAGTATCGATACTTTTCAATCGATATCCAGTAGTTTGGTATCGATACTTTTTTTCGATACCAAGTACTATTTGATACTTTGATTCGATACTGGGAAATGAGTACTTCAGGAATCGATACTTTTCATTCGGTACTGAGTACGATTCGATACTTTTTAATCAATACAGAGTATTTTTTATTTTTTTACATTTTTTAAATTAATTTAAACACGTGAACTCCCGGCATCGGAAACGTACCGTTTGAAATGAGTACTTTAATTGGTATCGAAAGGGTATTGATTAAAACTAGTACGTTACTAAATCAATACCCATTCGATACCGAGTAAAAGAACTCATTTGAAACAATACCCATTCGATACCGAGTATTTACTCGCTTGAATCAATACCCATTCGATACCGAGTAAACGTACTCATTTGAAACGATACCGAATCAATACCCATTCGATACCGAGTAAAGCTCGGTGCACGCGATGCATTTTTCGAAGCATGTTTACATGCATGGTGAAAAAAAACATATGATCCACAGCAGTGACCGGATGTTTTTTAGAACAGGCAGGCCATCATGCTTCAAAAAAATGCATCGTGTGCACCGAGCTTAAAAGTACTCATTTGAAACGATACCAAATCAATACCCATTCGATACCGAGTATTTACTTGTTTGAATCAATACCCAATCGATACCGAGTAAAAGTACTCATTTGAATCAATGCCCATTCGATACCGAGTATTTACTTGTTTGAATCAATACCCATTCGATACCGAGTAAAAGTACTCATTTGAAACGATACCCATTCGATACCGAGTATTTACTCGCTTGAATCAATACCCATTCTAGTAAGTTTACTCGGTATCGAATGGGTATTGATTCAAATGAGTACTTTTACTCGGTATCGAATGGGTATTGATTCGGTATCGTTTCAAATGAGTACTTTTACTAGGTATCGAATGGGTATTGCTTCAAACAAGTAAATACTCGGTATCGAATGAGTATTGATTCACATGAGTACTTTTACTCGGTATCGAATGGGTATTGATTCAAACAAGTAAATACTCGGTATCGAATGGGTATCGTTTCAAATGAGTACTTTTACTCGGTATCGAATGGGTATTGATTCAAATGAGTAGATATTCGGTATCGGGTATAGTCATTCGGTATCGTAAAAGTATCGGTTAAGTGAGAGAGTTATAAGCTCGGTGAACACTATGCATTTTTCGTAGCATGATTGCTAAGTAGTCATTGTGTTTCAATTAAAATGAATCTGTATTTGTATAAGGGAGTAGTGATTGACGACTCGATAAATCATTAGAGATGGTAGTGCTTTTGGCTTTTGTTGGTTGGTGGTGGAGGGGTTTTATTACAAGCTTGTTGAATCGATACCACTACGGTATCGATACTTCTGAATCAATACCAAGTACTTTTGGTATCGGTACTTCTGTACCGATACCGAGTATATATCGATACTTTTTATACGATACTGTAAACAAGTTATATGAGTATCGATACTTTTCATTTGATACCAAATACCATTCGATACTTCAAATGAGTAAAGTATCGATGCTTTTTAGGTATCGATTCAACACTAAATGTGTCTCGTGGTCTTTTCGTCGCCGAAGAGATGTGGGATAACGAGAAAGAGTCAAGTTCTTTCGAGAGTTATCAATAATGAGCCGATATTATGGGACACCAAGCACCCATGCCACAAGAATAAAACGCAGGTGAGGAGCGATGCTTGGAGTAGACTGTGGGTCTAATTGGACGTTCCTGGCCATGGATTTGAGGGTCTTCTGCAGTTCTATTTGAAATCGATAGTATATTTCCATTCCATTCCAGAACGACACTCACACTGTAACTGTGAAAAACTTAAGTGAGGAGGTAGCGTCGCGGTCGCGTTATTCACGACGTGAATTCACGGAGTGAGTGTAGAGCCGGCTTAACATGTCTGTTTAAAAAATTTATGTTTTTTCCGCCTTCATACTATTCAGTGGGGGGGGGGGGCACGAATTTTTTATAGTCCAGGGGGGGGGGAGAGGCATGACAGTGGAAAGTTTCTGATTCTAGCAGATTCCGACCAAGCTAATTTTTGACATGCCAATGAATTAACTCCGCCGTTAGATGTAAAAAAAAAAAAAAAAAAACTTTTCGGTAGTTTGTGATTAAGATCAATATTAGATAAGTTAAAAGCAGCTTGATTTATTGCCACGATTCTTATTATTGGTCTGCAGTGGTGCTCATAGGGCAAAAACAGTGGAAATACACCCCCCTCCCTCTGTCACAACGGGAGAAAAATAATCGTGCTATCGGAATATTAAGTCGGCGTTTTTTTTTTAAATGGGAAGAACCTTGAAAAAATCGTACTAAAAGTATATTGAGTGAACACTGATACACACCTCGGGCGACTAGAGTAACCATTTCACGTTGAAAAATTTAAAAAAATAAAAATAATAATAGAAAACGCTAATCGAGTGATTTCCGTTGAAACGTCACAACCGATTACGTACGTAATTCACTTCTGGTACTGGAATTGTAACTAGCGAAGTAGCGACTTGGGAGACGGTACAGAATGAAGGAAGAAGCGACGAGCCAAAAAATACGAGGAATGGAGGGTGGAAAGGGAAGTGAAAACCGAACATGTCCGAGTCAGTGATTTGATGGAGTGGGGGGAAATCCGAGTTCGACCGACAAGTGCCAGACATAAATCAATATGACGTTCGGGGGTTCCTCTGGCTGTAGCTCAGCGTATTCCGTTGCTTGTCATTAGTTAGGGCATTTTACGACTTTTGAAAGTAATTAGGGTAAGAGGAGAGACGACAATTACCCAGAGTTCGAATTTGTTGATCTGGGTAACTCATGAATCAGACTTGTACAAAATGTATTTCTTTTTAAATATAGGGTGGGCAGTTTTTTTTAGCAGTCCATACTGCTAGTATACTACAACAATTGTACCTTTATACTGTATGTATAGTTAGAACATGTACATAGAACCGAACTAACATTGTGTGATCAGAGACAAAGCAAAGTTTCGCGATTAGGTCTCTATTTCATTCATTCTTCCACCACAAAATGAATTCCAAGCATTCCACGAAAAAAATACTTGGCTGCGTTTCAGTATAGACCTAATCAATCAACGGACAATGCCTAAAGGGAATCTGGTAATCTACCAATTGACAATGCACAATACACCAAAGAAGCGAGTAAGTTCCACAAAAGGTCGATGACCTTTGAAGACCAGCTTCACAAAAAAGATTCCCGATGTTTTATGATTAATGACTAGATTGAGGGGAAAAAAGTTTAAGCTTAGCAGCGGAAGTTTGTAGAAACGCTTCAGAAGGATATAACTATCATTGAGATTTCAGAGGAATACTGTTTGGTTCTACTGTACAATACACAATTAGGATAGAAAGTTTTTCCCAACTTGTACGTCAGTTACGTTGAAAAGTCTACGAGGCAACAGGAAAATGTGATCCAGTTGAGCGAAGATCGATATTCAAGTTAATTTAAAATTCGCGTTGATGAATTTGAAGAGACTTTCTTTAAATGATGACTGAGGTAGAAAAGAGAGAGCAACAGATTGACGAGGTTTGAGAAAACGACAGAGATGAAAAAAAAAAAGAAAATGCGCGCAAGCAGCAGGCCCCCACCGAGAGTTTGTTGCTCGGACTGTACAAACCGAGAGAGACCTTGAGGGCTCTCCCAAGCAATGGCTGCATTGCTCAAACAATAAAGTAAAAATTGAAACAAAAACAAAACAATTAATAACCAATTTTGTGCGTTCAACATTATCGGAATTCATCTTGAAATTTGTTTGAAAAATTAAACCGCACGTAGTCTGTTGAAATACTTTCCAAGTGTAAAGTCGTATCTCCCAGGTTTAGATATCTCTACAAAATCGTTCGTTTTTACTTCCACCTCCCTACACTTCTTGCAAGTTGTTGGTCTTAATCAACACAATTGTAATAATTAAATTGCAGCAGGTCATTAAATTAGAGCTCAAATAACTTCCGGCAAAAGTTAATCTTAGCCAAGATCCCAAGATTGCCGATTTAAAATTGAGAGACAAAAAATGATCAATTTACCCTCCTTCTATTCAATGAACAAGAAACTGTGAAGCACTAGCCTCTAGTCATGCAATCAGAGAAAAGCCACCACTTGAACCATTAGATTTTTTGTGAGTGCAAAAGACTGCTGCAGTTACTATCAGTGAATGACCTTTCATTAATCAAAAGTCGTCACCGTATTTGTATACAAACCCCTGAGCATAAATAGTTGCGTATTGGGAGGGGTTCTAAAAATTGTTTTCTTCTGGAAAAAAAAAACATTCTCCAATTCATTTCGAACCACCTGTTAATATCAACTAAATAATTTCGGGCTCTCGGGTTTAAAAAAAAGTCTGCCCGATGCCGATGGCTACTCAAAAAAAAAGCGCGGTCTTCTAAATACCGGCGAGTGGCCCAAGTGGTTACCAAGGTCGCTGACGGCTGAAGCTTATGACCAGACAATCCAGAGAGAAAAGATACAGTTTTTTGTTAAAAACTCGTCATTTCTATGAAAAATATAATAAAAAACACTTTCTTTCGAAAGACAAAACTTGCCAAAGGAGAGAATAATGTTGCTAGTTTTCGGTAACATTTCATCACTTGCAAGAAGGAATCACCCAACCATAACGAAAAAATAAAAGATGAACGGCTATCGTGGAGTGAACCCAGTGAACAAAAATTGACTGTCGAAAAATAATACCTTCATACTTTAAACAATGATGAGCCTAATGTAATTTTGAAGGGTTAGGAATTTATTTACGGAGGGTCTCTCTTTGATACAAAGATACAATCCACCCCGCCCCCCCCCCAACAGGTCTATTTTAGTTTTCTACTTACATTTCCAACAGTAGCGTCTCGATGACTGCGGCCGCAAACTGAAGAATTTCCATTAAAAATTCTTTTATAAACTAAACAACAGTACGCGGACACATTTTCCCAACGAGAATATTCTACTGAACAAAAAATAAACTGTCTCGAAGCAACAGCCACGCCGTTTTCTCTTTACTAACACGAACACATCGGCATCGTTCGGTATTCGTTTACACGCGCACGACAACACACCAACACACACACTGCGGGGGAATTCCCTCCCAACAGAACTAGCGTGAACCAATCGTGATATCCCGTTTTTTTTTTTTTTTATGATGGAGTGGTGAGTGGGAGGAGGCGCTCTCTCGCGGATTTGTTTTTTTTTGTTGCTTCTGGAAGGAAGAAACAGAACTGCCAGAGGTCTCTAGCGGATATTTTCTGTAACTTTTCGGAGACGTTTTCGCTTCCAACCAAAAATGGAACGTTTTGAAAAAATCAGTAGCGGCAGGGGCGGATCCAGGTCTGAATCCTCGGGGGGGGGGGGGTAATGCCGATGACCCCCCCCAACTCCCACCGTTTTCACCATCACCCTCATGTTACATTATTCCAACGATTCCAAAATTAATTCAACTTTCGGATGATGTTTCAAGACAAATAAGGATGTACGGTACACCTATATGCAGTATTAGCAGTGGCGTAACAACACCTATCGGGGCCCAGGGCGGAAATCTCTAGGAGGCCCTTTAGTCTCTTATTAAACTGGGAATATATACTTTTTAGTAGCGTTGAAGTACAATGTCTTAACAAATCTGGACCAATCCGTTTATAGTTCAGAGCTATACGATCCTATGCTGTCGGATCATCTTGCACAAGTAGTCTCTCTGGTTACCTCAGTTACTACTGATGATCCAATCAAGAGTTCGCGGTTTCGACCAATTTCTAGCGAGGGGAAGGATGATTTTTTCAGTCTTCTTCATGGGGCTGACTGGAGCTATCTGATGAATGCCCACGACGTCAACGCGTTCACCGATTCCTTTTTGGGGGACATTGGAGAGATGTTGGATTCAGCACTACCAGCAAAGACACGAAAAACCAAAAGGGATATATACCTCCAAATCCCGTAAGAAGCCTTGGTATTCGCCGGCGCTGAGACAGATGAAACGGTATTTGGACTTTCGTAATGCAGTTCTCAAAGCCGAGCCATCAGCTGAAAATATGATTATTTTCAAGGAATGTAAGACCCAATACCATAGAGCTCTTCAAGTGGCCAAAAAAGATTACAACACGAATTATATAAACTCGCATTCTAATAAGTGCATGGCAGCCTGGAAAATTGTCAAGTCAGAATGTGGCTCTGATAGGCCGGGTCCAAAAATTCCTTTTGAAGCACATGAACTGAACGTTCACTTTGTCCGTGCTTCCAGCTCCGATCTAGGGGACTCCAATTTTGATCTTCGAGTTGCTGGGAGCAGTAGTCGCGTATCTGGAATGCTTGGTTTTAGGACAGTCTCACTGGAGTCATTGCGTCATTGTGTCAGGGTGATGAAAAGGTCGGATGCGAAGGATTGTTATGATTTGGACACCAGACTTTTCGCTGAGGCGTTCCCCTTTATTGAGGGCGCCGTGCTTAGCCTTGTCAATAACTGCCTGTCGTCTGGAAGATTCCCGAATGCCCTCAAAATCGCTAGAGTCGTGCCCGTGTTTAAAAAGGGTGACAGGGCTGAAATTGGTAATTATCGACCGATTTCCATCCTCCCAGTTCTATCCAAGATCGTCGAATTTTTCATCAACGAGCAACTTTGGGAATATCTCAATGAATCAAGGATAATCTCGCCAGATCAATACGGCTTTCAAAAAGGGAAATCCACGGTTGACGCCATCTCCTCGCTCGTTTCTCGAATTCTCGCCTCCTTTGAGGCTAAAAATACATCTGTTGGGGCCTTTTTGGACCTGTCCTTGGCTTTCGACCGGGCCGAGCATGGCGTATTACTCGCAAAGTTGGGAAATATTGGTGTCGGCGAGGTGGCCCTGGCTCTCATACGATCGTACCTGTCTGATCGATTCCAGTACGTCTCGGTAGACGGAAGGGATTCAAGTCTGTTACCAGTCACTCGAGGAGTTCCTCAGGGCTCTATTCTAGGCCCAACCCTTTTCCTCATCCTGATTGATGACTTGGGCATAGCGATACGAAACAGTAATTTGTTCATGTACGCGGACGACACAACTGTACTGACCACTCACACATCGTCGATACATGCTGCTTCGCTGAGCGACGAGGATGTAACTGCAGCTAATGAATGGTTCCGCGAAAATGGGCTGCTATTAAACCGAGAGAAATCTGTAAAAGTTGCGTTTTGCCTCCACCACCTCCCACCGCCTGGTCAGAGCGTGGTAAAATTTCTCGGAGTGTACCTCGATACTAAATTATCTTTCAAAGACCACATCTCTGGACTTGAAACAAGATTGACTAGAGTAGTATTCCTGTTAAGAAGACTCCGGAACCTCGTGTCTCATGAGGTTCTCAGAATAATTTATTTTGGATACTTCCACTCCGTCTTGGTGTACGCGATCGGTGTGTGGGGGAAGGCTCCAGGAACGGGTTCGCTTTTTAGACTGCAAAAAAGCGCAGCACGATGTCTGGCGGGTCTCAAGAGGTATGACTCATGCCGAAGTGCCTTCAGAGATTTCAATATTCTCACTCTTTACGGAGCCTACGTTTACGAGTGCTTGAAACTTGTCCATAGACGATTCAATGAGTTTCCGCAATTGTCATCCATCCATTCGCACAATACACGAGGTGCATCTAAGCTGGCTCCAGAGCGCGTCCGGCTTGTAAAAAGCGAGCTGAACCCAGCATATATGGCTCCGATTCTGTACAATAAATTACCGCGTGGATTGATTGATAGTGATGGTCGTTTAAAAATCAAAGACGTAAAGTCGTTTCTAACGGATCGAGTATTGTATAGTTTGAAGGAATTCATGGACAATTAATATTTTCAAGTTCTGACGTGCCGATTCTTGTAACACTAGTTAAAGACTAAATACATTATTATTATTATTATTATTATTATATTTTTCAATCACGAAAGTCCCTCCGAAAACCGCGTACCTGTATGTGTTTCTGTAATTTCAACTGTGAATTAGAGTTTTTCTCTCAATTTTAGCATCGAATTAGCGCATTTTCTCAATTTTAGCTGCGAATCAGCTCTTATTATAAACTGCTAGCCGTGAAGTTGTCTCAAGAATCTGAAAATTAAGAAGCGTTTCTTTCCCAATTTGATCAAAAAATTAGCAATTTTTTAAAATTTAAGCAATGAATTGGCACTTTTCTCCATTTTAAACGCCAATTCATGTTTTTCTCTAATCATTATACCACGAATTGGCGCCTTTTCTCAGTTTTAGCCACTTGAATTAGCGCTGTGTCTCAATTTTATTTCCGAAGTTGCCCCAGGAATCCGCGAGTTGGCGTTTTCTCAATTTCAGCTGTGAATTAACGTTTTTCTCTCAATTTTTTATGAAAAAATGGTCCAGTACGCCTCGATTAAATTCAATTTATTATTGTGTGCCGACGTTTCGCCAGCGTTTGGCAGCGAATTTAGCACATTTTCTCATTTTTAGCAGCGAATCGGCGCTTATTGTAAACTCCCAGGCGTGAATTAGCCATGAAGTTGCCTAGTGTTGGAGTGCTCTGTCCAAATTTTATCCGCAAATTAGCGTTTTTCTCTATTTTAAACGCCAATTCGCGTTTTTCTAAATTTGACCCGTGAACAGGGGCATAGGTACGGGGGGGGGGATATGGGGGATAGATCCCCCCCCCCCAGAGCTACAAGTATTCGAACGAAGGAGCACTAGTACCATAACGAAGAGCCCCATAAAATCTCCAAAAATGAGCGTTTAACGTTGAAGTTAGGTTTAGCAGATTTTCTGGACTTGAAGCAGCCCAAAAAGGTCCGAGTACGTCCAGCTTTTTCCTTGGACTTGAGACCCAACGCAGTAGTGTACCGAAGTACAGGGGGAAGGGGGTTTCACCCCGGACCCTCTATCAGACAAAAATTGGTAATATTCGTGACTATAGCTGCTAAAAAGCGCTGATTCGTGGTCTTGCAAAGTAACTTCCAGACTAAAATTAAGAAAAAAATCGCTGATTCGCGGTACATGGAGGCCAATCTACAATAAATTGTGGAAACCAACGCAAAAGTGTTGTACTTGGGTAAACCCCGCGGTTAAAGTTGAGAAAACACGCTACAATATTGACAAATAAAAGACGCTTTCAGGTTAAAATTGGACAAAAATCACTAATTCGCGGCTAAAATTGAAAAAATCACCAATTAGCGCAGCTAAAATTAAGAAAAACGTTAATTTTCAGTTCAAATTGGGAAAAAGTGCTAATTCTCAGTTGAAAATGGAAAAAATTGCCAATTTGCAGCTTAAATTGAGCCAAACACCAATTCTTGGCAAAAATTGACAAAACCCGGTAGGTAATGCACGGATTGGGAACGCTACCACGCTGCTAAAATTTAGAAAAAGCGAAAATTCGCGGCTAAAATTGTGAAACGTCACTAATTCTCGGATTAAGTGTCGTGAAATTTATAATTTAAAAATGATGATTTTTTGACAGAAATGGATGGAAGATGAACATTTTTTGGTTAGAAAAAAAAATTTACATTTATAATTTAAATTCGCACCTTCTGAAGGCATTTTTTGGGGTAAAATTCAGAAAAATGGCAAATTCATGAATGGCTATAGTATGTTATATATAATGTAATGTAGTATGTATACACTAATTCACGGCTAGAACTGAAAAGAAGGAATAATCTATACCCATGAAAGTTAAAAAAAATTGCTAATGCGGTGGTAAAACGTGAAAACCCGCTAATTTGCGGGTAATATTTAGAAAATAAAATAATCAGCCTGGTCAAAATTAAGAAAAATGTTAATTTTAAGCCTAAAAATTGAAAAAATTGATAATTTGAGGATAAAAATGGGAAAAATCGCCAATTTACAGCTAAATTGCGCCAAACGCCAATTTGTGACTGAAATTCGCTAATTCACAGGGGTTGAAACGCTACGACGCGTCGCCGCTACAATTTTAAAAAAGCGCTCATTCGTGGTTGAAATTGAGAAAAATTCCGTCAATTTGCGGATTCTGAAGGCAACTTTTCAGGCTGAAATTGAAAAAAAATGGCAATTTATGGCAATAGGCGAAGAAACCGCTAATTCGCGAGTGAACTGAGAAAAATCGCTCATGCATTGCGTATGGTGAACCAAAAAACTCCTAATTAGTGAAAACTGCCCCTATTTTGCAGCTAATATTGTGGAAAACACTTAAGAAAAACGTTAATTTCCAGCTAAAACTGAGAAAAGTGCTAATCCCCTGGTAAAAAAATTTTAAAAAAATCTGTAATATGCTGCTAAAATTGAGGAAAACGCTAAAACTCGTGGATAGTTAAGAAACATCGGAACATCGCTCACGGGATAAAATGATACTTTGCTGCTAAAGTTGAAAAAATGCGCAAATTCATGGCTATGGGAGGGGGTGTGGCAAAACCGCCGTCTGAGACTGACAAGAACGATACACTCGGCCAAAAAAGCGCTAATTTGCAGGTGGAGTCCAAAAATCACCCCTAACTGAGAGATTGATGCTATGAGGCCAGCAAGATGTCCATATTCAAGAGTGTGCTCGATGGGTGGAATAATGACTAAAATGTGAAATTACCCCCCCCCCCCCACCGTTAGAAGATTTCAATCTGATCCCCCCCCCCCCAGGACAAATTCCTACCTACGCCACTGCCCGTGAATTAGCGCTTTTCCATAGTTTTAGCCGCTTGATCTAGCGTTTTTTCTCAATTTGATTCCTGAAGTTGTCTCAAGAATCCGGGAGTTGGTGTTTTTTAAATTTTAGCTTTCAAACGCCATATTCGTTTATTCATTTATTTTACACGCGAGTTAGAGCTTTTTCACAGTTTTAGCCGCTTGAATCGGCGTTTTTTCTCAATTTTATTTCTGAAGTTTCCCAAGAATATGCTAGTTGGCCGTGAATTAGCACATTTCTTAATTTTAACTGCGAATTACAGCGCTTTTTCACGATGTTATCCATAAAATCGCACTTTTTCATACCTTAGCTGCGAGAATTAGCATTTTCTTCTCTTTCAGACGCGAATTCGCGTTTTTCTCTATTTCATGCGTGAACCATAGCGCGTTTTCTTAATTCGAGTCCTACCCCGAGAATCCATGACGGTTTATTCTCAATTTTAGGGGTGAATTCGCGCTTTTTCTCAACTTTTAAAGCTGCTAAATTGTAGCACTTTAACACAATTTTAGCCGTGAATTCGCGTTTTTCTCTTTTTTTAATCCTTGAATTAGCGCTTTTCTCAGTTTCACCCGCGTGAATTAGTGCTTTTTCCCAATTGCAGTCCCGATTTTGCTCCAAGAATTCGTGATTTTGCGTTTTCTCAATGTCAGCTGTGAACTAGGGCTCTTTCTTAAGTTTTTAAGTCGCATATTGTTGCGCTTAATCACAATTCTAGCCGCGAATTAGCGTTTTTCTCCATTTTTGGGCCGAATGGCTCAATTTCAGGCGTGAAATATCATTTTTCCTCAATTTTAGCGGCGAATTAGCACTTTTGGTGTGTTCTTTCCGCAAATTGGCGTTTCTCAACTAATTTTTCTCTCTAATGCTAACCCACCAATTAACGTTTGTTTCATTGCATTGCAAAGTTACTAGTCGAAGAAACTATAGACGTTAAAATATGTAAAATTGAAAAGAATATTCAACTCAACAAAACCATTTAAATTTATCCAAACTTAGTTTACATTTTATTTTAACATTCAATATAAGATTTTTTTTCACGAACACCATACTTCCATTCCCGTAGGGAACATGGAAGTAAAAATGAAATTGCGTCCGCAAAGTTACCCCAAGAATCCGTCAATTCACGTTTTCTCAATTTCAGCTGTGAATTAGTGCTTTTTCTCAATATTAACAGCCACAAATTTACAGCAATTTTTCTAATTTCAGCTGCGAATCAGCGTTTTTCTCAAATTTACAAGCGAGTTTAGCGATTCGGTTACATCTCATGCACTTAAAAATCCTGATTTTCTCATATTTAAGCTTTTCAGGGGCCCCAGGCGGTCCGCCCCCCTCGGCCCTGCGTCGGTAGGCTAGAGAGTAGTAGTCCAGTCACATTAGGCTTTTACCCTAAAAATTACCGGTTACCGACGCTAGGGAGTCCCAGTACCAGAACATCAATTTTAACGCATAAATTATCGTTTTCTGGGGGCAAAATGTTAAGTTTTTTGACAGAAAATCTAGAATAGAGGGCATCGAAATTTTCAACCGTGGCGGAGGGGCTTGAAAAAGTTGTGTAAGCTAATGGAAAGAAGGTTGATAGCCTGAAATGAAGCTCACGGAGCAAATATTGGTCGGAAACAGGTGATTTTAAGACTTTCAACATTTTAGAAAAAAAGGCCCGAAAGGTTTTACCGTGCTCCGTATTGGTCGTGGAAAACAAATGTATTCACAAAAGACGTAGGAAATTTAATAAATGTTTTGTACGAGAAGGATTTCCTCTAAAGCCACTCGTTCAGGGGATGTTTAGAAAAAAACTGATAAAATGGCCCAAAGATCGTGGTTTTCGGACTACCAAAAGTTGTGCCTAGCGTTTCAGAGGTTTCATTTTTTCTATCGAAAACTTGCGATAGACAGAGTGCCCCAGCAAGCTAGCTATCAAATATAGTGTGCACTTACTACTATGAATTTTGACGTTTTTAACTAATTTGCTATTATGTACTCGACAAAAATTACCACCCAGTGTGACTCTCTACTTTAATTTAGCCATTTCTGCACAATAATCCCTAATTTACTAATAACGTAATAATAATAATCCCTACTAACGTACTACATAATAACGTACTAATAATCATTAAAATTGTAATTAGGTAAGTATCGTCTTACCTCGTTAGATGAATTAGCTATTTTTTTTTTTTTTTTCAATTTTAGCAGTGACTGTGCGCTTTTTCTCAATTCTATCCGTGAATTTTCTTAATTTCAGCTTAGAATTATTAATTTTTCAAACTTTTAGCCCCGAATTAGCGTTTTTCTTAATTTTTGTTTCTGTAACTTGCATCTATAAACCTCGAATTAGCGTTTTTTCATAATTTTGGCCACGAATATTAGAATTTAGCAACATTTTAGCCACGAACTTGCCCCAAGATCAGTTCAGCACCAGGGGCGTAGCCAGCCCGTGATCAAGGGGTGGGCAGACAGCTAGGCACTATCCACAGTGGGGGGAAGGGGGGTGCGCACATTTAGAGAAAAAGTTCTCGTTCGCGGATGAAATCTCAAAAGGGACATTTTGCGGTTAAGACTGAGGAAAAACACCCATTCACGGCTAAAATTGAGAAATAGCGCTGGTTCACGTTAAACTTGAGAAATAAATCTCGTTATTCGCGGTTGAAATTGAGAAAACAACAATTTGCAATTGCATTGGCAACATGCCAATTTGCGATTTCGCGATGCAAAGTCCGGGGCGGAATTAAGAAAATGCGCTAATTCATGGTTTATAGAACTCTTTTCACAGCTAAAATTTACAAAATAAATTGCTCGTTCAATGTAGAATTGAGAAAAATCACTCATTTGCGGCTGGAATTGAGGAAAAGCGCCAATTCGCGGCTAAAATGAAGAAAATGGGTTAGTTCGAGTTAGAATTGAGAAAAAGCACTCAGTTTCAGCTAAAATTAAGGAAAACGACAATTCGAGGCTAAAAACAGTACTCATTCACGAGTAAAATCCGGGGAAAAAAACTCCGTGCAACTACTCCTGAGAAAAACTGGATCCACGCCTGTGGGCCAGCTTCACTGGCGAAAATATCAGATGCACCATTGCCTTTTTTGCAGGCTTGTAACAGGATCTGGAGGTTAGAATCGCGTCAATTCGCGGTCATCGGAGACTAAATTTGCACAGAAACGGCCACTATCCGTCAAAAAATTAATATCTGCTGGAAAACTGTCGTTTGTAGCCTTCTATTTCGGATTTTATGTAAAAAACCTGAAACTTCTCCCCCTCCCCCGGAAAGTGATACTTTTGGAGCTAAACTTTGAATTTTAGACCTGAGACGGTAAACAGAGCTGGCATTTCCTCTCCCACCATAAGTCTGGATGGCACAGCGGGGTAAACACGATTTGAGCTAGCCAAAAACACACGAAAATTGCATGTCGAACCTGCAAAAATTGGATTTTAGTGTGAAAAATCGGTTTCCAAGTTAAGCCGACCCTCGAAATTGGTTTGTCAGCAACAAACATCGGCGAATTTTTGATTTTTGGTGAAACCGATAAGCGAAAATGTGTTGTTTTTTTTTTAGTGAGAAAAACTCGCAAAATTGGTTTTATGGAGAGGAATACAAGAAAGCAAGATCAAGGATTTTTTGGGGGGTGGGCAGCTGCCCCACGAAATCTGCGCTTTTGATTCTAGGGGAGGGCAACTGCCCACCCCTGCCCCCCGCTGGCTACGCCCATGTTCAGCACATTAAACGTGCTCTCTCAGTTTTAGCCACCTAAAGCCTAAAAGCAGAAAGAAATTGCTAATGCACCAGAGAAAACACACACAAAAATAACCGCTCTCTCTCTCACGACTCACGTGTGAAAAAACTTTGGGTTAGTACTCCACAATAAACTGTGGGGCACCAAAAACCCAACAATGAGGCAAAGGACCGTTTGAGTAAGCAACACAAAAGGGACTTGATAGTAATTGTATTCATGATAGAAACTGGAGAAACTAATTTTTAAAACGTGTTCATAAAAAAAAAAAAAAAAAAACTGGGGCCTCATTAATCAAAATAAAAACATATTTTTATAATCACAAAATTACAATTGGTGATAAAAAGCGCGATAAAGTAAGAGGGAACGTAGCACACTTAACCAATGGGATAAAAACCAGCAAAGCTTTCTTAATGCGAAGAAAATATTTTGCCATCATGCTAAACATCTTAGCCCTCTACTTCTTAATACTTCGAATTACATAGATATATAGTTTAGTCTAAAAACTGACCCACAAAGAGATGAAAAACACTGAGTTATCATGTTTTACAATGTTACCTCAAAAAAAGATGGAAACGAAAATGAATGCCCCCCTTGGCAATCTCAAATTCGGAAGAGGGGATGTGAGTGGGGTGGGGGGAAAAATGGCAAGATTTCAAATCGTGAACGGTCATCGGAATAAAGTAAAGCAAACTAAAATTTAAGAAATAAAATAAATTACTTACAATATTAATAATCAAGTAGTATAAATTATTTTATTTCCAGGGAAATTTATTCGCGTCCTTAACCACGCATGATCATGTCATTTTTAAATGAAGGTACCGTTGAAAATAAAACAGTTTTAAAATATCTCTAATAACTGATCTAACAAAGAAGTACGTACAAACAAATCGCACATAATAAATATTTTTACCGCACTAGAAGTGACCCATTAATGGGAAATATCACATAAAAAAATAATATCGAACAGTCTATAAAAAAATGGTAAGGTTTTGTTCTTTTTTGTTTTTAACTTTTGTTGAAAAGAAAACAAAAAAGAGTATTAGATGGCCAAAAAATGAAAGTGGACTGTTAGCCTTTTTGAGCCATCCAAAAATGTGACTTCTACTTTTGTAATATTCCTTTTTTCTTCTTCTTCTACTATAAAACACATTTAACTAATGAGGGCGATCGTTTCTATTGCTCGTCCCTTTTAGGGTTAGAAACAAAATTAAAACGAAGCAGGACAAAAACCTACAACAACAAAAATTCTTTACAAAAATAGAGAAGACGAACTCTGGAAGAGTTTCCGCCCCAAAAGCACAGCCTTTTTTTTTCCAAAGAAGTGAAAATTAACGCTCCACTCCGAAAATTGGGTACATATTAAGTACAATTTTTCTTTGTTTTAAAGCTAAAATTTTCCCCGTTAAAAAGCAATTTGATCACATAAAAGTTCACTCGTGAAACCGGACACCATATTTCCAACAATCGAGTGAAAAGAGAGAGAAAAAAAAAAAAAAATTATAGAGACACCTAAGAGATCAAAAATCTCATACAAGAGGGACCTATAGAGATTTTCAGAGGCAATAGGTTCGTCTTGAAAATAATTAGAAAAAACTAATCGTCAAGGAAAATGCAACAGAAACGAGCGCCCGTTGTACGACAACACGAAATACTACAAGGTAATTGTTAAACATGATGATAGACACGCCAGAAAAGACAACGTTAGAGGACTACAACTACAGGGGGCTGATGACGATGTTGGCATGATGGCTAGGGCTTTCCCTGTTAGTCACAGGATGATGTCGCACATAATGCAAAGTCGCCTGAGACGCCTTCCGTCGTCATCTTGGTGGACACACTTTTTCTCTGTGTCTCTCATCAGCTTTTTATCGACTATCCCTTCATCAAGAGCTATATCGCACGTTTCGTCACGACGCCCCACTAATGACATTTATTGGTACACGGTTTATAAACTGCAAACATTCTCATTTTGACTTCGGAGCGTTTGCATAGAGCCGGAATAACGGAAATAGTAGGTATTGAAAAAATAAAAAAATGGATCACTTACTCATCAACCACCAGTAGCTGGAGACATAATTTCTAAGCCCTGGCACGCACAGCAATTGTTCCAAAGTAGCCTGATCGCCCTTCAACGCCTGAAGGGCGAGAAGTTTCAAAGAGATTGGATGAGAGACGGACAAAGTGACTCGCATTCCACTTTGAGCGGCAGTCGAGCAGACCATGGGGTAGAGGACATGGTTTTTTAGACTCGTGAAGGCGACACCTGCACAATGTGACGAAAGTTGTAAAAAAAAAATGAAAATAATACATTAAAAAAAAAGTCGTCCACACTTACCTAACGGGCGTCTGTCAAGAAAGAATTCAAGAGTACCCTGCCACATGTCCAAATAGATGCCGATAACGCTCCCTTTACCAAATGGTGGTCCATACCATTCGGCTTTTCCATTGTGATGGAGACGTCCTGTGTAAGAAAATCCCCAGGATTGCATATCCGATCCAAGAAGGCTACAAAACTGGTAAGCTGACTTATGAAGTTCAGCTTCTTTAGTTCCAACTCCAACCATCTACAATAATAATAATAATAATAAAATAATAATAATAATAATAATAATAATCACTGAAACAAGATGTTACACCTTTTTTGCACTCAATTCACTTACCACGTCAGTACCGTACAGAGAAGTTAGCATTTTGATCTCCCAGTAGTAGATGTTACCCTTTTTAAAGGGCGAGTCACCGCGTACAGCTGCTGTTCCTGAGCTGTAACCAGGGTGGAATCTCACTTCCCGATTGTGTTTACTCAACAGAGTGGACGGTGAAGCCACTTCATTGTCCCAGGCCCACTCGTGAACTGTATCAAAGATAAAAAAAAAACAAAAACAAAATGACACACACTTTAGCGTCAGAAACGTACTATTCCGGTTTATAATCGACAAAGATGTTGAAAAAGTCAACCTGTGACAATACAACGAAGTCCCTGCCTATTCTTGACCCCTCCCCTCCCCTCACGACTAACACCAATGGTTTTAGTGCTATACGTTTTTCAACAGTTTCACTGACAGAACACTTTCAGAATTTCACCAGGATAGTGTTATGGGGGGGGGGGGGTGTTTAATTGAGAAACAGCCCGAACCAGTAGGGGAAAAACGGTCAGTTGTAGCCAGCGAGCACAGATGCTTACTGGTTGTAGCGATTTTCATTCAACTCACTACACAAGTATAGTGCAGCGTCCTCTACTTAAACATATGTTTCAATTCTGAAGGACGGGTGGACAAATTTACAGCATACGAGTGTATTTCATTAAATGAAAAACGCCATTAAAGAGCCAAATTTTAGGTTTAAAGGGTGAATCTGCATTTTCACATTGAGATACTCTGTTTTGAAGGCTAAATATTCAAGGTTTCATGCAGGCTTTTTGGAATAAAAGCACTGCTTTACGACGAAATCTTCACCTTCTATGGAAAAATTGACTTATAGGATACTGGGATTTTGGTAAAAGTTTGTCATTTCTGGGGCGTATAGTCAGTTGCCAGAGGCGAAAATTGACTTGAATGTTTTATTCCGGATGTCAAGTACACCAATGACCAACGATACCGAACAATCAAATTTTGGACATAACAAATGTCCTAGTTCGTGGCTGTTTCATGGAAAAAATGGAGAAAATGCTCCAAAATTAGGCAATTTTCTCACACTTCAAACTCACACTGAGCTAATTCCCACAAGGATACCTAGCGATAGACAACAGAATATACTTTAATAAATTTCGTTAATATTTCAGCCAGAAAAGTGGGGATTTGTCTTCCGTCTGACGATTCTTCTGTCTTCCATGACGCCACACAGAGCCTGTCTCTAGGAACCGCGAAATGGCGTTTTCCGAAAAGAACTTTTACCATTTTCACCACCATTAAGGTAGAGCTTTTCCCAATTTTAGCCGCGAATAATATCTCAATTTTAGTCGAAATTTGACACTTTTACTCAATTTTAGCCGCGAACTAGCGGTTTTTTTCGTATTGATCGACCAATTGGCGTTTTTCACCATTGAGTGTTTTTTCGTCAACTTTAGCCGCAAATTAGCGTTTTCTTTCACTTCTTAGCTATTGATTTAAGCCGAATTATTTATCAATTTTAGCCATGAATTAGCGGATTTTCTCGCTTTTCCATTCCCTTCCATTTGAACTGCGAATGAGTGCTTTATCTCAATGTTTTCCGCAAATTATACCGAAACTGTAGATCTACAGTAAAAACTAGCTAGCATCATTGCATTCTGACCGGGGGAGGGGCGGTACACCCCCTCTCCATCCCATATCGGTACTCTGCTGGTTGAGGGGGGGGGAAAGCAAAATTGCTAGCTTTCGAACAGGAAAGTCCAATTTTGAGGCTCAATTAGGTAACAGTTTTACGTCTAAATAGCTAGTTTCTTACTCCTTGCGGTGTGGTAGGGATGTTTTTCAAGAACAAACAGATTTTTCGTGTTCAAAGTTGACAGTTTCGTTGTCGCACGACCGCAGCTATGTATATGTCTAGGCAGTGGCGTCTATCCCCCCCCCCACCCTGATGGCTGGACGCGAAATCCCATCACTTTGTGAGCAGTGCTCCCCCCCTCATGTATTAAGGGGGATTGTACATCGGGTGCGAAGTTCACAAATAATTAGAGGGATAGAATACGAAAATATGTTCTTGAATGAACATGAAGTAGGGTTTGGCACCACTGGATTTACACATAGCACACATTGAAAAATATCAACAAAAAACGAGTCCTAAAACATCCCTTGAACTCACCAATTTGGGGCTGATTCATACCTCGCTGATTCAGAAGCGCCGACACTAATAGTATAGTACTGTACTATAGTAGTATAGTACTATACTATAGTAGTGTAGTAATATACTATAGTAGTCTATATTTTGGGCCTTCGGAGGCTTTTCACTGGAATAATCAGTTTTTAGGCCACTTTGGAACTTTCTAAGAAAAAATTGACAGTAATGTAGGAGACAATATTGATAGTTTGACAGTTCGAACGTCGAAACGACAGTTTCAAGGGCGAAATTGACAGTTTCTCGAACGATATAGACTGTTTCCGGGACAAATGTCCATTACAGTTTCTAGGACGAAATAAACGGTTTTCAACGACAAAATTGTCTGTTTTGAACAACTGTAATTGAAATTTATGACGAAATTGGCAGTTCCATGGACGAAATTAACACAGTTTTGAATGACGAAATTTATATTGCGGAAATCCACACTCCTCTGCCACTGTGTACGACGCCAATCCCAATTAAGGTGAGAGGTTATTGTTCCTGCCAGTCTGTAACTAAGTTGTTTCATCCACCAGTTTGGGATTCTACTCCTCAACTCATCGGGAATTTCATTTCTTTATTCTGAAAATATTTTGCCCTTATTTGCTAGTCCTCAAATACAGTCCCTTTTTCCTTCTATCCCAGTGATCCCCTTTCCATAAGGTATTACCTGTGGATATTGTACACCATGGTCAATAATAATTGAGCTTAGATGACCCTATCTACGGACATTTAAGGGATTACTCCCCTCCTCACCGCACCCCATGGTCTGCGACCGAATTGTCTGACGTTGAACCTCGAAGTCAAGGTTTGGGATTTGGAAATTAGGGAAATTGACACTTTAAAGGGCGAAATTGTCAATTTCAAGGACGAAATTGACAGTGTCTAGAACGAAATTGACAGTTTTCGAAGGAGGGGCTTGGAAAATCCATAAATTTTTTAACCTGAATTCTCGTCAATGATTGAGTGGACTCGGGTTTTCCGAGCCCGCCGGCGCCTAAGCCCATAAGTGGCTCTTACACCATATGCACCCCAATATTCCCGACGCTGTGGTTCAAAGGGATGGTTTAGTGAGAAGCTGCTAAAGCGGAAAAGGTACGTCGAGTATTTAAAGACAGTGCACGATATTTACAAGTGTGACGTAACAAAAAAGGCTCTGCGCACTCAAACGAAAATATACAAGAATGCCATTAGGGATGCAAAAATACAAAGTAATGATAATTTTATTCAACAGGCAAGAAATAAACAGAGAGCAGTTTGGCAGGTTATTAACAAAAAGAGAGGTGTTAGTGACAAAAAGACAGCATCCAAGGATATGACGGCCGAAACTTTCAATTCCTATTTCATTAACGCGGCCAAGGGTCTTGTTTTGGATCCACCATCTGGTGTATGGTGGATCCGTAACATCCTGGATCTTACGGTGTATCGGCTCCGGAAATAGTGCTGGAGAGCATTCCGCCTCGTTTCGAATTTAGGCAGGTAACGGAGCTCAGTGTCCTAAAAACTATTAAATTGCTTTCGGATTCATCTTGCCCTGATGTTCTAGGTGTGAGTCCAAGAATCCTTAAATCGGTCGCCAGCTCCTTAGCTGCACCAATGACGTGTCTTATTACTGAAAGTATAGCCACTTCTACGTTTCCCGATGTTTTGAAGCTTACGGTGGTCATTCCATTATTTAAAGGGGGAAGTAAACTGGATGTGTCCAACCATCGGCCAATTTCACTGCTGCCGGCTGCCTCCAAAGTATTTGAGAAAATAATGAAAGATCAGATCGTTGGTTTCTTTGAATATAACGGGTTGTTCAATGAACGACAGTTTGGCTTCCGTAAAGGAAAAAGTGCGGTAGATGCTCTTCTTCGCCTAGCGTCTGTTATCTATGAGGGTTTCAACGAAGGGGGTATATCGCTGATGGGCTCATATGATTTGAGGAAGGCTTTTGACTGCGTTAATCACGATATTTTGTTAAAAAACTTCGAGCGTATAATTTTGGGGAAGAAGCTATCCGGCTGTTGGGCTCGTATTTGTCGAACCGGTATCAATCTGTCCGTCACAACGGTGCTCATTCGTGCTTTGAGAAAATTGAGTTAGGAGTGCCGCAAGGTTCAATACTGGGTCCGATATTATTCTTGATCTTCATAAATGACCTCATCAGGTACTGTGATGACAAGGTGGTTTTATTTGCGGACGACACGACGCTGATTTTAAATGGGGGTAATTTACAGGTAGTTGTTACCAGGAAAGCGATTATGGAGAACAGATTAAACTGCTGGTTATCTACCAACGGATTGATGCTTAATGCTGACAAGTGTTCAACAATGTTATTAACCATGAAAAAGGTCGAGCTCGCCAACACCGTGGGATTACCTTTGACCCTGGGATGTCGTGGGAGGCTCACGGTTTGAATTTAGCATCCAAACTGAATACTGGTATTTACTTACTGAGGCATTTAAAGAATAGTGTATCGTTAAACGTGTTGTTGTCGTTTTATTTTGGGTGTATTTATCCTCATATGACTTACGGTGTTCTCTTGTGGGGCCATTCTACGGCGGCTTCTATGATTTTCAAGCTTCAAAGAAGAGCAATTAGAATTCTATTGGGCCTGGACTTCTCGGCAGATTGCAGGCAGGGGTTTGTTGACTTAGGTCTATTGACGCTACCTTGTGTTTGTATATATTATGCTGTGCAATACGTAAAAAAGAATTTGGATAGGTACGAGAGGCGCAATACGGTTCATAACTATGACACAAGAAATAGCAATAACCTAATTTCGAGATTTTGCCGTTTGAAAAGATCGCAAAACATCACTGACTTTTTCGCACCCAAGTTCTTCAATTGCCTTCCGCCTGACGTGACGGAGCTAAATATGGGGCCTTTTAAGAAAAAAGTGAAACAAATGTTGGTAAAACGAGCGTTCTACTCTTTTGACGAGTTTCTCAATAGTGGTTTACTTCCATAACTCTTGTGAAATATGTGAATTTCATTTGACGCATGTATACCATTTTTTGGTGTTTACAGTGTAGAATAATAATAATAATAATAATAATAATATTCATGAGCCGTGCTCTTCACACCGGCGATCTTTCGCGGGCGCTTCGGTCGATGCGCCGTTTGTCATACGCGCACCGCGGTGAACGGCCCGGCCCACACGAAGCCGAATGAGCTCAGGTTCGCTGGGTTGCAAAGCGAGTGTTGTATCCATTACACCATCGAGGCGCGTGAATAGTCAGTTTGGTGATCGTTAAGGGGCACGAATGATCAGTTCAGCAATTTTCAAGGCAATTTGGCCATTTTTGGAGCGCGAATAGTCATTTTTCCCAATTTTAAGGTCACGTTGATCGTCAGTTGAAACATTTTCATGGCGCGAATCTGTCAGTTTGGCCATTTTTAGGGGTGGGAAGTGTCAGTACGGCCGGCAGACACTTATAGGGCGTGAATATGACACTAATGTCATTTTTGAGCGCAGATCAGTCGCAGTTTAGTCACTTTTACGGGACGAAACGCTTTCCAAAGGGCGCGAATGACCAGTTTGACTATTTTTAGAGCGAAACACTTCAAACACTGAACCGTTTAGGGCGTTTGGGGGTGGGCACGAATTGTCAGTTTGACCATTTTCATGTGCGAAATACTCTATTTGGCCAATTTTTAGAGCGCGAATGGATGATTTTTTCCGGTTCATCAGGGTAGGAATTGTCAGTTCAAACATTTTCACGGCGCTTCACTGATGTATTCCATTGAATGGAAAACGCCTTAAATCTTCTACAACTTGCAATTTCGTGGCTATAGGTCTCTAAACTTGCGATTCACGGCTATTCATCCTACGAAACTTGAAACTTCATGGGTTTTTAGTCGTGTACACTCCAATCTTATAACTCCCTCAAGAAACTTGCAACTACCAACCTTGCAATGAAACCCTGGAACGTCAATTTAGTGGATAGGTATTTATTTTTTGACACTTCCATATTCACGACAATGTTAAACCTCGAAACTTGTATTTCGCTGCTATTATTCCACCACCTTCAAACTGTAATTTTGCAGCACATTTTTTCAGTAACTTACAATTTCGAGGATGTTTATCCACGGAACTCGCAATTTCACTGCCGCTAATTATTCAAAACTGGAAATTTTGCTGCTGTTGCTCCCGGGGAAAATGTAATTTTGCTTACTACGGGCAAAAATTATCATCATAAATATTCAATTTTGTGGCTCTATGCCTTTGTCCTACCCTACGGGCATTGGCGGATTTACGGGGAGGTTTTGGGAGTTTTAAGTGAAGAGGGAGCTGCTCAGATGATTCTTTTACCCGTAATTTGCAGCTATAAGTAAAAACAGCAATCAATCACTCAGCAGGCTCAACTAATATTGAAAAAACACCCATTCCAGCGGTTTTTCGAGGGGAGTAAAAGCGCTAATTCACATGGATAAACATGAAAAAATCGCTAATTCAAGGCAAAAGTTGAGAGAACCCCTAACTCACGGCTACAACTAAGCAAACTGCTAATTACTTCCCAGTTACTATGCATGCGATTTCTGACGAAAATTTGTTCTGACGAGTTTGTCCCCCGTACGTATTCTGACGAGGATTTCTCTCCCGTAGTAACCACTTTCAATTAAAGAAAAAAAATGTCCCAGAGAGAACACCAATTCGCGATTTCTGGAGCCAACTTCATTGCTAAGCAGGGGCGTAGGTACGGGGGGATATGGGGGATAGATCCCCCCCCCCCTAGAGCCACAAGTATACGAGCGAAGGAGCACTAGTACCATAACGAAGAGCCCCATAAAATCTCTATGAGCGTTTCACGTTGAAGTTAGGTTGAGCAGATTTTCTGGACTTGAAGCAGCCCGAAAAGGTCCGAGTACGTCAAGCTTTATCCTTGGACTTCAGACCCAACGCAGTAGTGTACCGTGGTACAGGGGGGGGGGGTCGCCCCGGACCCTCAATCAGACAAAAATCGTTAATATTCGTGGCTATAGCTGCTAAAAAGCGCTGATTCGAGGTCTCACGATGCAACTTCCAGACTAAAATTAAGAAAAAAAAAATCGATAATTCGCGGTACATGGAGGCCATTCTACGAATAAATTGTGCAAAAGTGTTGTATTTGGGCAAACCCAGCGGTTAAAGTTCAGAAAACACGCTATAACATTGACAAATAAAAGACGCTTTCAGGTTTTAATTGGACAAAATGGCAAATTCACAACTGAAATGGCGTAAAATCGCCCATTCACGTATGAAAAAGGAAATAGGATGCTGAATGGCCGCAAAATTAGCACAATATGCTATTTCACAGCTAAAATTGGGAAAAATCGCTAATTTTCAATTTGCAGATATAAAGTTATGGACAAACGTTAATTCGCGCATGCAAAATAAAGAAAATCACTAATTCGCGACAAAAATTGAAAAAATCACCAATTAGCGCAGCTAAAATTAAGAAAAACGTTAATTTTCAGTTCAAATTGGGGAAAAGTGCTAATTCTCTGTGAAAAATGGAAAAAATTTGCTAATTTACAGCTTAAATTGCGTCAAACGCCAATTATCGGCAAAAATTGACAAAACACGGTAAGTAATGCACGGGTTGGAGACGCTACCACGCTGCTAAAATTTAGGAAAGGCGAAAATTCGCAGCTAAAATTGAGAAACATCACTAATTCTCGAATTAAGTGTCGTCAAATGATGATTTTTTGATAGAAATGGATGGATAGATGTAAATTTTTTGGTTTGAAAAAAAAAAAAAAAAATACATTTATAATTTAAAATCGCACCTTCTGAAGGCATTTTTGCGGCTAAAATTCAGAAAAATGGCAAATTCATGCATGGCTATAGTACAATGTTAAAAAATACGCTAACTCCCGGCTAGAACTGAAAAGAAGCAAAAATGTATTCTTAAAAAAGTTATATAAAAATGGCTAATGCGGTGGTAAAATGTGGAAAACCGCTAATTTGCGGGTAATATTTGGAAAATAAAATAATCAGCCTGGTCAAAATTAAGAGAAAGGTTAATTTTAAGCCTAAAAATTGAGAAAATTGCTAATTCGCGGCTAAAAATGGAAAAAATCGCCAATTTACAGCTACAATTGCGCCAAACGCCAATTTTTTACTGAAATTGAGAAAATTCGCTAACTCACAGGTTTGAAACGCTACGACGCGTCGCCACTACAATTTTAAAAAAGCGCTAATTCGCGGTTGAAATTGAGAAAAATTCTTATTTACGCCAAAAAACTGAATATACGCCAATTTGCCGATTCTGAAAGCAACTTTTCAGACTGAAATTGAAAAAAAGCGCCAATTTGTGGCAATAGGTGAAGAAACCCTTAATTCGCGAGTAAACTGAGAATAGTCGCTCATGCATTGCGTTTGGTGAACGAAAAAAAAATCCTAATTTGTGAAAAGTCCCCCTATTTTGCGGCTAGTATTGAGGAAAACACCTAAGAAAAACGTTAATTTCCAGCTGAAACTGAGAAAAGTGTTAATCCCCTGGTAAAAAAAATTAAAAAATTGGTAATATGCTGCTAAAATTGAGGAAAACGCCAAAACTCGTGGGTAATTATGAAACATCGCTCACGTGATAAAAACGATACTTTGCTGCTACAGTTGAGAAAATGCGCAAATTCATGGCTATGGGAGGTGGTGGGGCAAAACCGCTAATCTCCGGCTGAAATTAAGAAGAACGATACACTCGGCCAAAATTGATAAAAGCGTTAATTTGCGGGTAAATTCCAAAAATCGCCCTTAACTGAGAGATTGAGGCTATGTTGAGGCCAGCAAGATGTCCAGATTCAAGAGTGTGCTGGCTGGGTAAAATGATGACTAAAATGTCACCCTCGCGAGATTTCAATCTGATCCCCCCCCCCACCAGGACGAATTCCTACCTACGCCACTGTTGCTAAGATTGATAAAACCGCATAATTTAGCTAATTAGGACTAATTTCCTGGTTAAATTTTAGTGAGCATCAAATTTCAGGGATGGTTTTGTCAACTTTTTGAACGAAAAACCAGACTGCTTGTAGTACGGTGCAATTAGTAAAGAAAACGGCCCAACCTCAACATCCAAAATGAAAGTTTCCCTTCAACACCAAATTGTTCCTCACAACCCACATGTTGATTGGTAAAAAGTTCCACCATTTGGAGCTATGGGTTTGGGTGGGAGGGTGAAATAAGTAAGTAAATTCTTATTTTGTTCCAGTATTTCTCAAATATTTCGAAATCTTTGAGGTTTATCGTGAAAATGAGCATTTACAAAAATAATCTTCATCAAATTGCCCACAAAAATGATCCCCGAGATAATAATAATATATTTTATTGTTCACAAAACTTTCGAGATTTAAGAACAGTGTCAATAAATATTGTTGATTCAGATCACAGCACGGCTGATAAGAAATCTTTAAGAGAGTACGGAGCCAGGTCCAGCAGCAATTCCTTGCTTCTCGCCTTGAATCGCCTCAAGGGCATTTCTTTCAGCGAGGCTGGGAGGCAGTTATATAGTTGTGGGCCAATTACGCTGGGGTTATATTGCAGAGAGCGGGTCAGCCGACAGCGCTCTGATACCAGGGCCCCTGTTCTGTAAAATTAGCAACAGTTGATACCAACAGTCAATCACCTGATTTCATTCAATTTCGTCGATTTAATTAATGAAAGCATATGACTTACTGTCGTTAACTACTGTTGTTAAAGTTATAGAACAAGCCCTCAGGTCACCTTTAAACCTCGTGGAGTACCCATGCTCCAGGGAGACCACTCTGCCCTGCAGTGCCATCTCGTGGATGCAACATAGCACCTCCAAGATATAAGTCGCGTAGAAAGTTAATACTCCGTGCTCTTTAAACAGATCATGGCAAGATGTGCGGGGCCCGGCTCGTGCAAGAAGACGGACCGCCTTCTTCTGATGCTTGGAGACTTTAAGAACATTTGGTGAATTGCCCCATACCACGATACCATATGCCATTCGTGAGTGAAACAGAGAAAAGTATACCATTCTCAAGACAGAGTGGGATACGGAAAATTCCAAGCGCCTCATTACAAACAGAACTCTGGCTAGCTTCGAACAGAGTGTGTTTACGTGAGGTTCCCACGAGAGGCGTGAGTCGAAGACGATTCCAAGGAAGCTAACGGTCGATGAATTTGCCGAGCTACCGTTTAGGTCGATGGTCAAGTCCTGCGTCTTGGACTGGTTTAGCATGAGACGATTGGCGTCGCACCACCCAGCCAACACCGACGTCGCCTCATCCACACCAGTCGCGGTCTCGAGGGACGACCGCCCGAGGCACGCGATCGTTACATCGTCCGCGTACATAAACGGCTGGGTACTTGGCCCCAAAAGATTTGCTGGGAGGTCATTAATATAAAGATTGAATTCAGAGGGACCAAGAATCGTCCCCTGCTTCACTCCGATGTCGCAGGTGGGAAGCATCTCGGAGTTTCTTCCACCGTAGGAGACAAGCTGATTCCATCCCGAGGCAGCTGACGCGAGCAGTTTTATTGCGGAACCCCTCATTCCAAGGTATTGAAACTTGGAGGTTAACACATCCAGATTTACTGAGTCGAAGGCACGCGACAAATCAAAGAGCCGCAATGAAACCCTCTTCTTCTCTTCAAGACCCCGCAAACACCGGCACAATAGTTCTAGTGCCGCCACAGATGTTGACCGGCCACTTCGGAATCCATACTGGCAATCCGACAATATGGACAAGTCATTTAAGAAGCTTGATAACTGAATGTCAATAAGGGACTCGAACACCTTCATTAGGACGCATTCAATCGATATTGGTCGGTAGTCACAATAGGCATCAGTTCCCTTTTTGGGGACAGGGATTACTCGAGCAATCTTAAAGGAGGACAGAATTTCGCCCGCATGAATAAAAGAGTTGAAGACGAAGCAAAGCGGCTCCACGATCTCACGTGCAATATGCCTCATCATGCCAATGGTCATCCCATAAGCATCCATCGATGAACTTATTTTGAGCTTGAAAATAGCGGAGAACACCTCCTCGACAGACACCTCCCGAAGATCGAAAACCTGCTCCTCACGGAGGCACGTTGCCGGAAGAAAGTCAGCGGGAGTGGAAGAAGACGTCGGTTGTCTGCTCAAAGTGTCCTTAGCCATGCCGACAAAAAACTCGTTGAACCCATCCGGTGACAGTTCAGAATCCTTACGGGCAGTAGGCTTCAGCCAAGCATTTCTTATTTCATTTTTGACAATTCGCCAGGCTGCTTGAGGCTTGTTACTGGATTTTCGGAGTAGATCATCATTGTACGTTACCTTAGCTAATTTTAGACTCCGACGATAGTCCCTACGTGCAGAGGCTAGCGACAGTCTCCAGGCGGTTGAGTGGTTCGGATCACACTGAGCTAATCGGTGGAGATGAACGCACCTTTGTTTCTTGACTTTCAGATCCGAACAGTACCATGGGTATCTGGTGACTGTCCCGCGGTCAGGCTTACTCTCATACCATGGACACGTACTCTCTATAGCCACCAGAAGAATGGAGAGGAATACATCCGACGCTTGATCACGAGGGGCATCATAGACATGAAACCATAGGCCGGGCAGACCGAGTGCACCCTTGAGTGCGTCGAGGTTTGATTGACCCAGCAGTCGACGCCTTACGGCTGATTCCTTCCCTTCCAAGCAATCGTGTGACAGAAACAATCTTGAGTGAACGGTTCGAGAGTTACGGCGGGTGTAGAAGTAAACATTTTTCGCAATTTGACGTTTTTTGTCGAAAAAACTGGCATAAGAAAACTTTTTGTTTTTTGCAAGATTGAGTTTTGTAAAATCAGATTGCAATTGAAGTGGACGGTAGAATGTTGATAATATGCCCTTAAAGGGCCAACAACCTCCTCCTCCTTCACAAGGGGCGCTACTTTTGAACGGATAATAGGCTTTCATATGCCTAGGCCATAAACACAGAGTGGATCCATATTACTATGATACAAAATTTGGGGTGAAACTACGTCATAATTCGAGTACAACGCCACTTCCGGACGGGTCCTATCGAGATCCATTCAAGATTTATGATTTTTTTTTTAAACTAAAGTAAATTACGGCAATTGCTTTGAAAAAACCCAGATTTCCCGGCTTACATTACACTTGATCCAAACCTTGATGACATTTTCAGAAACTACGGAAAATTTCGGTTAAGATAGAGGCCATTTCATTGCTTGAAATAATCGTCAAATCCTAAAAATCTGGCCTTTTGTCGTAGATTCACGTAAATTCCACAATAAATACGGTTTCCAAAAGATTGCTGTACCCAAACGGCTTTCTCCACAGACTTGCGAAGTTGCGATGCATGACAAAAATGTCCCCAAATTTTAGCTTTTTTATGGTGTATTTACAAATCATGTTACCACTGACGTTTCTCGACGAATATCGTGAGCGATTGTTATTTATTCTGTAGAAAAATGCGTTTCTGTGCATTCTCGCGATATTATCGCGGGAAATGTCAGGGGTGCAATTAAATGTGAATACGCCATAACAAACTTTAGAAAATAAGGGACGTTTTCTTGGAGCATCGTCAGTCTGTGGAAAGCCCCGTTTGGATATAGTAATGTTTTGGAAAACGTACAATTTATGGAATTTACGTGAATCTATGACAAAAGGCCATATTTCTAGGAGTTGATGATGATTTCAAGCAATGAAATGGCCTCTATCTCACATGAAATTTTCCATAGTTCCCGAAACTGCCATCAACTTTTGGATTAGGTGCGATGTAAGCCGAGAAATCGCGGATCTTTGAACGAAATTGCCCTGTTTTTGCATTATGAAGAAAAAAATCATAAACCAGGAATGGCTCGAGATAGGACACCTCCGGAGGTGGCATTGTACTCGGCATTAGACGTGGTTTCACCCAAAATTTTGTATCTGAGTAATACGGATCCACCTTGTGTATATGACCTAGGCAAAAGGAAGCCTATTATCCCTTAAAAAGTAGCGCCCCTTGAGAAGAAGAGAAGGTTTTTGTCCCTCCAAGGGCATATTACTAACATTCTACAGTTCACCGAAATTGCAATTTGATTTTACAAAAGAAAATCGTGCAAACAAAAAAAGTTTCCTTATGCCAGTTTTTTCGACAAAAAACGTCGAAATACGAAAAATGTTTACTACTGCACCCACCGTAACTCTCGAACCGTTCACTCAAGCAAGATTATCTCGGGGATCATTTTTGTGGGCAATTTGATGAAGATTATTTTTGTAAACGCTCATTTTGACGCTAAACCTCATAGATTTTGAAATATTTGAGAAATACTGGAACAAAATAAGAATTTACTTACTTATTACCCCCTCTCACCCAAAAACATAGCTCCAAATGGTGGAACTTTTTACTAATCAATATGTGGGTTGTGAGGGACAATTTGGCGTTGAAGGGAAACTTTCACTTTGGATGTTGGGGTTTAGGTCTAATTGCACCGTACTATTGGTTAAATTTGAATTTCCATTTGCTGCAATCAACAGGCTGGTGGTCATGCGGAAGGGTCGAGGGAGGGGCCGTTATTTTGAACTACAATTTGTTTCGAAACATTTTTGTGGTTGTAGGAGGGATTTTTGCCGTTGGGGCTTTTTTGTAGTTTGAACCTTATTGCCGGGTCAAAATCAAAACTGGTCCTTGCATAGCCAGATCCATCTATCAAGAGATAGGCAAAATAAATAAAACAAATGATTTCAAGTATTGTTTAGGAGGCAGGAATTATTTGTTACTTCTCGAACTAATGAACACAAATTTTTGGCCCGAAAACCGGAGAACTGGCAACCCTAACGCCCCCCCCCCCCAGATAAAATCCTAGAGAATGACCAGCGATATAGATGATAAAATGACAAACTAATGATTTATGGACGAGTAGTACAGTTCCGTGTAGTCTACAGACGGCAAACAAATGAGCATCGTTCTTTAAAAAAAAAAAAGATTTGATTTAAGAATTATGAGCTCGAGTACTACGCAACAATCTAAAATTTCTAAAGGGGCGTCCATAGCTCCGTGGAAGCTTATCAACAATTAGTTCACAATCGTTGCTTTATTATGATATCCCTGCCCACCTTCTAGTTCTCTTATAAAGAGTTCTAAGACTGCAGACTGACATTTTAAGATGGAAAAGTCAAAAATATGTCACACTTAACTCTCAATAAAGAAATCTGACATAAGCTGTGCACAACTTCTTATAGATACATCGCAATAAAAAGCACTTACCGTTGTACTCTTCGTCGCAATTGCAATAAAATTCGCCTTCGTCGAGAAATTGACAAGAGCAGAATTCTTCGTGCTCCGGAAAATAATTTATGGGCAATTTGTCGTGTACGAACATAATTTGCCTGTCGACCGCATCCATGGTACGGCGGCCCACCCGAGACTTCTTTTCTTCGAAGATGAAATCAACGCGAACTTTGGCGGCGGTTTTACAATTTTAGTCAAAACTAGTCAAAATACTTTTACCGCTCGCACAACACAAAAACGCGAACACTGTGGTGATTGAGGGATGAGTCAGACAAGTGATCGGATTTTCAATCGGTCGAAGAACGAACTTGTAACCTTAGCAAAACAAAACTTGAGGTGTCAGCTGTTTCTTAGAATGATTGGTGGAGGAGGAGGGGGAGGAAATTGTCGAGAACTTTCTCGTTTCGCCGCTAGGTGGGACTGGTGGGGTATGATGAGGGGGATGGTGCGGGAAATCTTGGGAGAGTGGTGGAGCGAAAAATATTACGAAATTTCAACTTTTCACTTTTTATTATTATTATTTTATTTTTTTTTAACGTTTGATACGACCTTGTTGATTCTTTGAATTAAATTTTAGGGGCATGTGCTCAATTGACTGAACGAATGTAAAAAGTAGAACTCGAACGGAGAACTCCCAACATTCTCTTATACAAGGCCGACTTTAAATAAATTGTTATATAAATAAATTTTGGTTCGCTCGAATATACATCACAGAAATAAGAGGACGCCACAGGGGGTTTACGGTCTCGCAGCCACGAATACGATCAACCGTTGCAATTCGTTGAAAACAATTAGAATTATAAATCGAACTACCAATAATTGAAGACGTTTGTACGTAAAACAGCGTTTCAAATCAGTTGAACTCATTTCAGAGACGAAAAGTCAAGACGCAAAACACCTGGAATTTTGCGTAAGAATTTCAAAAAACGACATAACATGTTATGAGTGGGTTACGACTTTCCACCCTCCTTTCAACCCTTTTAATACTATTGCCCTTTAAACACAGCTGTAAGGTGCGCGGCCCTTTCAAAGAGCTTCGGATAGTCTGGTCCAAGATGGTGACAGTGCGTCTGTGGCTGAATCAATATCTTTTTCCCCCAAACAAAAGTCTACGCATGTAATATCGCCCCCCCCCCCATTTACAATGTTTCAAACCCGTCAGATTTAACGAGTTCTATCGTCTTTACTCCCAGTAAGCAACTGAATATCCGCTATCCGCATGATAACATTCATTTAATGTGAAATACATTAAACGATAATAATAACCGACTGGATAAATTTGGTTGGCCCCGAAAAAGGCAAAATGATTAAACTAAGTGATTTTGGTTAGACTACCTCCCTATCTAACAAGGTTGGTGAAAAAAATTGAAATCTTCTACCTGACATCCTTTCCTTACATGTTAATATTGCAGAAATCACAAAAACCATCAAAATTTGGATCGCAACTTGGAGTGGTCTCAGAGGGACCACTTACCATCACTACAAACAACCAACCGCAATACTTTACTGTTAGGACTTTTAAACTTTTAAATTGTTTTCATAATCTAAAATTTATTAATGCGATCAAGGTGGAAGCGGTAGAAGGTGGGGAGGTGCTGCAAAATCATCAGGAGTGTCACAAACTGCATCACAACCAGAACTTCAGCAGGTTGATCTGACAATTCCAAGCAGCCCTACCCCACCGTTACCACCGTCATACAGGTAAATAAAAAAAAAAAAGTAAAACAGTTTAAGTGGTATAGGCAAACAATTGTTTTTTTACGACCCTAAGCTTTCCTAATGATCGGATGAGGTCTCCAACACGTGTTGAAGTAGACAGTTCAGTCTATCTTGAGTCACCAGATGACAACTCACGCACGCGACGACCGAGCGTCGCTACTAAAAAGTACAGAAATTCACTCCTCAAGTATGTACTTCTGGTTATCCTTGCCAACACGGTCACATTTTTTATCAAAAGAAAGGTACGACACTGAAAGTCCCATATCACTTGCTTATAAATATTATTACAACTTAAAAACGATACAGATGCAAGGAGACGGTGTCGAAGAGATTCTCGTTTTTCTCGGACTCTGCAACGTCGCCCTCGCCTTCCTCTACATGGTCATACCCATGGTCTATTTGCTGTCATTATGGACCTGGACAGCTCTAACCAAACGCCCGGAAGATCAACCACCGGGCCTTCAAGTTTTAGACTTTGAACCATGTACAAGAATACCCGGAAGAACTTTCAATTCACACCCTGAAGCCCCTCCGCCACCCTATCATATAGCAGTTAATTCGACTCCTCCACCATCTTATCATAGCATTTTCTCTAAATAAAATCCAAAGGCTTTTTTTGCTCGCTTTACAAACAAATTCAACCAGGTTTTCAAATTCTTCCCTCAAATTTAAATTTTATATTCGACAAAAAAAAAAAAAAACGTTTGTACAGTCCTTCCAAAAAGAGCCGCCCCTTCCCCCTTCGCCACAAAACATCGCGATTAGTATCTACTTTTAATATTACTAAGAAATTACAGAATAAATACCTGTGTGATTGCTTTGATTCTGCCTTTTAAAAATTAACAAACCAGTCGGAGAAGAACGAGGACGACCCTCCTGATGTTTTCATCACGTCCGAATCATTCCCAGATTTTGGTAGTTTAACAGCCTAAAAGATGAAAAGAAAATAGATACTCCAAATAAAGATTTCGATTTCCCGCCTCCACATTAAGATGAAAATAAAATAATTGCCCACCTTTGGTTTAATGATATGCAGGGGACGATTCGACGGATTAGTCAATGGCAGCGACGGAAACCAAACGTTTCCAGCAGATTTACTCAAGGCGAGCACGGACGGGTCATCCGTCATTTTCAAGGAGGGCGTTTCATCAGCCGAAAAAACTGAGCCGAACATCCCCTGTGTTCTTTGTACGGCGCTTGTGACGTTCGTTTGAATCAACGGTGAAAATACTTCGAGATCGATTGGATCGACGCAGGACTCAATTTTAGTGACTTTGTCCGCGTATAACGCTTTGAGATCCTGCAATTTTGACGGGAGTGAAAAGTGAAATCATTTAAACTGAAACTGTTTTTTACCGTGTTTGTGATGGGAATGTACAAAGAAGACAAATATTTGACGTCGAATAACGTTTGAAGAGCTTCAGCCTGACACGTGAAATCGGTTGACTTGTAGCAGTCGAAAATGATCGGTAGAGCTTTTTGAATGACATTGTCGCTAATTAGACGTGGTAAATGTGCTCTCGATAACTCAGTCGACATGTGCTGTAAAATGGCTTGTAGTGGCAGACTCGGGACGCAGGGGACACGAAGTTCTGACCTTTGTGCCGGCTGGTCGTCACCGCCTTCTTCGATCCACGTAACTTCCCATTGCTGCCAAAAACAAGAGCACGTTGTTAAATGCGATTAAATCTTACGCAGGGGCGTAGCCAGCCCCTTGGTCTATGGTGTGGTGGGGGGTGGGCAGAAGATGTTGAGTGCACCAAAGACCCCCAGCAAGAGAAGTGGTAATAGTGGCTTTAAACCGTTGTTCTCCAGAAACTAAATTTCACAAAAAAGGGCTAGAATCCGTCAAAAACTAACATTTTCGCCGGGAAACTATCGTCGTAGCCTTATATTCAGGATTTTCTGTCCAAAAACTGACAATGTTTTCCCCCAGAAATATTGATGCTTGTAGGAAAGGCTTAGCCCTCCAATACGGGGGGGGAGGGCGTACTTTTCAACGTTTTGCCTGAGAGATGTTTTGTTTTTTAACCCAGAACTGAAGATTTTACTATGAAACTGAAAATTTTTATTCCAGAACAGACAATTTTACGCAAAAAGCCGAAGTGTTACCCTGATGAAATGGTGAAAACTGGAGTTTTCATTACACAACTAGCGATTTTATACCTCCAAAACTCACGTTCAACACTGAAACTAAAGATTTCACCCTAAAAAGAAAGAAAGAAAGAAGGAAGAAGAAGAAATAAAGAAAAAAACAAAAACAAAAAAAACAAACAAACAAAACGCTACAGAATAAATTACGCTACAAACAGGCAAAACACCCAAACATAGTGAGCACTTTATGCTGCTTGAAAAGCTGCCGACAGAGCCCGCTTTTGGAGCAGAAATATTCTATCGACTCCTGGCGCATTGCCCCCAATAACAATGCCGTAAGTCATTACTGAATGAAAGAGCGAGTACATAATCCTCAAATATTCTTTAGATAGTTCCTTACGTAGCCGAATCATTACATACAGAACTTTTTCAGTTTATTGGATACATATAATCTACATGATTTTTCCAGCTCAGCTTCAAATCGAATAACAAGCCCATATATTTAAAGCTTTTACTAGGCACAGACGCACTTAAACTGAACAACAATTGTTTCGTGTTATCCTCATTAAGTACTAGCTTATTTGACGTGAACCAGTCTTTCGCGGATGAAAGAGACTGATTCACAAGTTTTCGGGCAGTGTCAGGAGAGCAAGAAACATTGACTAGGTCAGTGTCATCAGCATACAGCAGCACTTTGCAGGACAAGGAACGGTCTATATCATTTATCATGGCCGAAAATAATAAAGGCCCAAACTTTGATCCTTGTGGTGCGCCTAAAGAAATATCACGTGGCGATGACTGTATGCCATTGCAGTAATTCTACAACAATGCACATTTTGTACTCGCCTCGTTTTATTTGTTACATCGCTTTTTTCCCCCATTTTAGTACTCAAATGATGAGTTTCATAGAATGATGAAAGAGATGAGTGATCGAGTTTCGCGATTTGAAGGGCGTTGTAAAAATGCCCAGTTTGATAGGCCAAAAGCCCGCAAATGCCCATTTTCGCCATAAAAAAAATCATTAAACGACCAGTTTCATGGACTAAGGTGCGAGAAATTTTCCAGTTTCGCCCTGTAGCGGATCCAAGAAACATTTTTGGGAGCGGACATTAGATTTCGCATACATGTTACTTTGGTGGGGTATGATTGGCCGGGGGGGGGGGGCTCACGCTGTTTTCTCGTTTTTAGTGCATTTCATGATCGTCAAAATGCACAATTGCTTGTTAAAGGCCCGTTCACAAGCTCTATGTTTGCGTTGTGTGGAGTCTATGCAGCCAAACGAATTTATTCCCTCGAAAAATGAAGCATTTTTATTGTTTGCATAGACACCACACACTACACAACATAGAGCTTGTGAACGGGTCTTGAAGCCTCAAACTCGCAGTCGAGGGGTTTTCTCAGAACAAAAGACAACCAGCGTTCAATCCCCAATCGCATGGGTCGTTCATATCGCCACTGATTTGACCCGTCGTTTGCACTGTGTCAATTCCCTGTAGATTTAAATGACACCTCGAAATCCAGGATTGTGGTAGGCCTAGAAAGGTAGAAACTAGGTATTTTATCACAGAACCGACTTTTTTTTTTCCAGAAAATTGGATATTTTAATCTAAAACTGACGATTTTACTCCAAACCCGGAAGTGTTGTTCGAAGGATTTCGCTATAAAAACTGTCGTTTACATCCTCTAAAAAGTCACGTGTTTCCCCTTAACTAACGATTTAATCCCAAAACTGAATAATTTACTCCAAAACTGAAAATTTCACTCCATAACTGGCGTTTTCCCGAAAACGGATAATTTTACGCCGAAACCGGTCAAGAAAAAGTGCTAATTCACCGATGAAATTGGGGGAAAATCGCTCTTTAGCGGCTAGAAATCACGTATTCACCGCTAAAGTGGGAATAAATCGTACAAAAAATAAAACGCTACTCAGAGGCTAGAAGTATGGAAACGCTCAAACTGCGAAAAAACGCTAATCCATAGTTAAAAGCGAAACAAATCACTAATTCGCAGCTAAAAGTAAGTAAAATTGCTAATTCACGGGTGAAATAGAGAAAAATCGCTAATTAGCGGCTGAAATCAGGAAAAACCAGAATTCACTTCGAAATACAGATAAATCGCTAGTGCAATGCTAAAATAGCGAAAAAAATACTAAAATGACAACAAATCGCTAATTCGCGGCTGAAATTGAGAAAAATTGCTAATCCATCGATAAAATTGATGAACAGCGCTGAAGTTAGGAAAACGCTAATTCGAGGATTAAATGGACGGAGGGTAACTTGGTGCCAGAAAGTGAAAAAAAATCGCTAATCCGCGGCTACATTTCAGACAAAAGCGTTAGGTAATTAGCGACGAAAATTAGGGAACTCTTAATTCGTTTATGAAACGCAGATAATTAGCGGCTAAAATGAGTAAAAAGGCTAATTTGCGGCTAAAATCAAGAAAAATGGCTGAGTGGGGCGTGAATTTGAGAAAATTTGCTAATTAGCACAAAAGTGAGAAATCAGGAAAAACTCGAATTCGCTGTAAAATTCAGATAAATCGCTAATTCACGGCTAAAAGCTGACGCGTGATAAAAAAAAACGCTAACTCGCGGTTAAAATGGATAAAACGCCCATTATGGCTTCAGAAGGTAACTTCGTGGTTGAAAGTGAACAAAATCGCTAATCCACGTCTAAATGAGTAAAATGCCACTAATTGTGGCGAAAATTGGAAACAAAACTCTCATTAATAACTCGCTAGGAGGCTAAAATTAGGAGAAACGCTAATTCACGGCTGAAATCAAGAAAAATGGCTATTTTTGGAGTTAAATTGAGAACATTTGCTATTTCACAAAAATAAATTGAGTAAATGGCAAGTCGCGATTTCCGGAGAAAAACTTCGTGGCTAAAATTAGAAAATATAGCATTAACTCAAGGGTAAAATCGCTCATTAGCGGCTCAAATCAGGAAAAACACATATTCATTGTAAGAAAAATCGCGGCAAAAATGGAGACAAATCGTTAATTCACCGATGAAATTGAGAAGAAGTGAAGTATGGAAAAAAAAACGCTAATTCGCGGCTACTGAAGGCAAATTCACGGAGCCATTGGTGAAAGATTCGCCCGGGGGCGCCAAATGTCTGAGGCTGGTACTACAATGAACTGTCCCAGGGCACATTTTGAGCGTGGTAAGAGCGTGGGTGTAGGGGGTGGCTGGTTGCGGAAACATCAACATTATCGAGCCGGAGATTGACGTCACGAAAACAGCTCAAGTTTCCAAAGATATCTAGCCAGAAAATCTCCCTCCCATCCATAATCCTTCCAAATCTTGGTTTAAACAATAGCGAGGGAGACACTTCAGGCCAGTGGCGCCGAAATTATTCCAATGAGGTGACGCAGAATTCTGGAAAAAAGACCCACTCACTCTCTAGATGTTCGCCCTTTATACTGTCAATTTCGCTGTAGTAAGTGACATACTTGTGACTTGGAAACTGTCTTCTATTTCCTCACACACAACAAAAGATCCCAAACCGTGATTTCTAAGGATTTTTAAGAACCCTTCACCGGAAACAGTCGAGTACTAGAAACTGATGGTCAAATTCGTCCTTGAAACTGTCAATTTTGTCCTGGAATTGTCAACTTCGTCATTCAAGATTGTCAATTTCGTCATAAAAATTGTCGATTTCGTCCTTGGAACTGTCTATTTCGTCTTGGAAATGTCATTTTCGTCGTTCGAAATAATCAATTTTAACCTCTAAACTGTCAATTTCGTCCTTAAAATTGTCAATTTTGTCCTGGAAATGTCAATTTCGTCATTCAAAACTGTAACTTGGAATGTCAATTTCGCCCTATAAAAGTCGTATTCGTCATATAAACTTTAAATTTCGAAACGGTCAATTTCATCGTTCTGAACTGTCAAATTCATCCTTAAAAATGTCAATTTCGTCCGGAAAATGTCAGTCAAAACTGTCGCAATACGGCAAAAGCCTCCGTCTGGGTCATTCCCCCCCTCCCTAATGTAACACCAAGAGGTAATGCAAAACAGTAAAAGTTGTCATTCAAAACGGTCAATATCGTCCTGAAAACTGTCAATTCCGTCCTGGGAACTGTCAATTTTGTCCTGAAAACTGTAAATTTCGTCCTATAAACTGTTAATTTCGTCCTCGTAACTGTAAATTTCGTCCTTGAAACCGTCAATTTCGTCGTATAAACTGCCAATTTCGTCCTGGGGGGGGGGGGGATCTCACTTCGTCTCACATGTGTTTCACTTTTCTATTACAACCCCCCCTCTCTGGAAACTGCCGATTTCGCACTTGAAACTGTCGATTTCGACGTTCAAAACAGTCAAACCATCAATTCTCTCCTACATTGTTGTCAATTTTTTCTTGGAAAGTAGGAAAGTTTCAAAGTGGCCTGAAAACTGATTATTCCAGGGGAAAAAGTTGAAAAATTGACCCTGTAGAGCCCCAAAATATAGACTCCTATGTTATTTATCAACTCCTCGATCACGGACTACCCCCCCCCCCCATGGGTTTTGCTCACAACGGACTGGAGGGGCGTGGAAGGGGTGTGCCGCCCCCTGTTAAATAATCCCGTCCCTCTCCTTGTGTAGTTATGTCAACACCACGGACATTAATCTTTATTATTTTGAAACCCCACCACTCACATCCATTTTCTGGTGGCCGCACTTTATCAGCAGTGAAGGGCTGTTTACTGTGTTTACCGTGTTTCCTATCCGCGGCCAGTGTGCCCTTTGTCAAGAGAAGCCCCCCCCCCCTCACAACTTTTCACTCAAATAGAAAAATCTGTTTTTTTTCCTGTGATGATTTTTTTTCTAGGCTGTCTCCTACCCTGCCTATTCCTAAAAACGGCACTGCGCCCATGATTATCTAATTGTTAACCTCTGTTCGTACTTACCGGGATAATATTCAATAAATCAGCGTAGGTTGATGGTTTTTTCAAAGTATCCAAGATTCTCCGCTTAAATCTACTGAGAACTTTCTCTTCCCACAGACCCCAGCAAAATATACTCTCGGAGTTCAATAATAGTTTAGCTTCATGCCAAACATTGCCCTGTAAATGCAAAAAATAATAATAATAAATTATCACGGAGCCAACCATCAAACATTAAGCCTTACCTTGGCTTCGCCCAAAGTTAAACATTTTTGAAGCATCGGACACAGGTCCGGCAATGACTGTAACAACCGAGCAACGATGGCTAATTTACACTCGGACACTTCCTCGACGTTCACCAGTCTTCGGACGTGTTCTTTCAGTCGCAGTGTCATATCCGAGCACATGGCCTGTTGGTGAATTTTCAGTTCGTTACAGTCCGAATTCAACATGTCCTCGGCATTGTACAGCGCGGACAAGTCGCTGTACAGCTGTGTCAGTTTATTTTCAAACGCCTGGCAAATGTGCGCCACTTTCGGAGTAATGCCTTTCGATTTTAAAAATATACCTGAAAAAAAAGAGACATTTTTGTAATTTTTATCCGTCGAGTTACTAAAAAAAAAAAAAAAAAAAACACGCAATGTGAACCTTTAACGATAGTCTTCCCGTCAGCGCCGGCCGTGTCCAAGTCATCCGCTGACTCCTTCCAGACGTACCACCGAAGATCAAGATCGGATCTCTTCCTAATTTTACGAGAGCCAAAAACGTGAGTTTTCGAATCAAACAAATGAAAAACGAAAAACTTACATGTCTTCCTCGGACAGGGCCATATTTATATTTTCCATGAGATCGTCGAAAGTTTCGTTACACTGTGAAGTAATCAATTCTTTGGCCCTTGACGTTAGCAAAGGGTTGTATATTTCATCCCACAAACTGTATTTAACGTTGACTTTCAATTGTTTTAAAAGTTGATTCCACTCGACATCTGAATACTGACAAGTTCAATTTTAGATGAGAGATACTCAGGCTGAACATCCTCCCCCCGCCGCCGCCGACACATCGCACATAGGTATTTTAAAAACACTTACTGAATAATCTTGTTTCAACGAATTGAGCCCTTGGAGCGACTTGATGTTGTCCAATAAAAGTTTTCCTTTTACAAACACCAAATTTTTAACTTCACGAAGCCATTCTTCGACGATTGATGGCAACTGATCAACTTCTACAGAATCCGACGATCTTAGAGGAGTGACTCTGAAAGAGCGATCAATGTAAGCAAACAGTTATAATTAAAGGGATTGATAATTACCGGAAATTATAGATAATACTCGGTAGATAACTGTTTCTAATATGATCCTCCAATAAATTAATGGGAGATTTATTAAGGGTAGAGTAGTGTAAATCTCTCCAAACAAGTCCTTGCCCATGTTCCCAAGGTTCTGGAAAGAGTCATGGTTTAAATAACATGAAATACGAAAAGAAGCATAAATGAATTCGAGTTGTTTACCTATAAAACATCCTTTTAGTAGGCTCAAAGTGTTTCTAATGCACGCTGAACTGTCTAAAATACGTCTCTTAACGTTACAATCACAGAACAAAATTGAATCCAAAGCCACAGTTCTGAGCGATAAAAGTTTTTTCTCGATCGGAGTGTTTTGAAGGAGGACCACAGTCGCCAGGCATGAAGCTGCGGTCTAAAATCAATTCAGATTGAGTCCGGGCCTTGCCCCAAAAGCATCGGAATTGAGAAATATAATTACGTGCGGATCAATTTCGATGGTTTTTAACTCGTCCTCGGCTCGAGTTAATATAGTCTGAGAGAATTGTGACAGAACTGTCCATTGAGAGGATAAAAATGGAAGTCGGTGTGAATAGGCGACTAATTCTTTATCGACGGAAAATCCTAAAAACAAACAAAGAAGCGAAGATTCAATAAAATGTAGTCTCGCGACTACAAATACACGAATTCAAAGATACAACTAACCTGTTTTAATGTGGCGCCCCAAAAGGTAAAGCTGCGCAGCGTTGACATAGTCCTTTTGTGCAAGAGCTGACCAGATAAATTCGGGCAGGTCAAGGAGTATGCTCAATTCGGCCGCAACAGAGTCGTCAAGACAGGGTGCGATAGGTCTAAGAACCGGAGTAGACAGATAAATCAGAAGCTAAAATAATCAAGTATGTTCTGAAGGACAGGCATTCAAAACGAAAGTTTGAACGTAAACCACTTAAAATGAACATTTAAAGTTGAAAAACAAAAACCAGGGGCGTAAGCAATACTTATGCACTTCTCAGAACGTTAATCCACACGAAATACAACTTCAGGTTCTCTAAAAAAAAAATGTGCCCCACCGTTCTGATGCCCAGAAATTCGTAAAAAGTCAAGTCAATCAACGTTTAATTAAATGATAGAGACATTAAGAATAATCCACTAGCACTAGAAGCAGCATGCGAACATATTGGAGGTCAGGAGGATGCGTTGGTGCTATTTTGGGTCACAAATACGGGCTGTGACTTGGTGCTTCGTGTACCCGAGGTATCCACCTACGAGCCCTCGCGGGAGAACCATGGTTTACCATGAACCATGGGGGAACCGTGGTTTTCTATCCGGGGAGTTGTTACCTCGGGGTCATCAAACCCAGGGGGTTAATGTGGGGAAGGAGGGCGAGCGAAGCCGCATCTGGAGGTAGTAGAGGGAAATCTCAAACAGATCTGTCCCCACAACCGTTTGGTGGTAGAGACATTGGCGGCCCTACACGTATCGAGGCCCGGGGCGGAAATCTTCAAGAGGCCCCTAAAAGTCTCTAATTATACATACCTAATATAAACCTCTATTGGTAACCACTAAGGACTTTTCCTAATTGTAGCCGAGGCCTTTTTCTTATTTTAGGCAAATCACCGCTATTTCCACAACCTATCCGCCAAACAGCGCTTATGCCAAGTTTCAGCCACGAATTTCTCCATTTTAGCCGCGAATGAGCGCTTTTGGTCAACTTTTCCAGCAAATTAGCGCTTTTCGCCGCAATTTAGCGCAAATTAGCCATGGATTAGTGGGTTATCCCCCCCCCACCTTATAGACATAAACACGCGCTTTTTCTCAACTTTAGCAAAAAAGTAGCTTTTTTATCCTGTGAGTGTGAATCAGCGATGTTTCTCAACTTTTTCTCGAGTTGGCGTTTTCCACAATTTTAGCTGCAACTTAGCGATTTTTCCTTGCAGGGACCAGGGAATTAGCACTTTACTCAGTTTGAGCTGAAAATTAGCGTTTTCCTCAATATTAGCCGCAAAATAGCGGGTTTTTCTAAATGTTTACGACAAATTAGCATTTTTATGTTCACCATAACTATAACGGTACGAATTAGCGATTTCTTCTTAATTTCAGCCGCGAATTTGCGGGTTTTTCACCCATAGCCATAATATTGGCGCTTTTTCTCAATTTTAGCCTCAAAGTTGACCGAGGAAGCCAAGAATTTTCTCAATTTTAGCCGTGAATTAGTGATTTCCCTATATTTCAGCCACGAATTAGCGCTTTTTCGTAATTTTAGCAGCGTAGTAGCGTTTCCAACCCGTAAGTTAGCGAATTCTGTTCATTTTAACCACGAATTGGCGTTTTCCAATATTTTAAATGCAAATTGGCAATTTTTCAATTTTTGCTGTGCTGAACCAGCTGATCTCGGAGGCGTTCTTCCAGAGAATTACCGAAATCACAAGTACCAGCCAACGTTCGTAATTTTCAATTCAGGCTGAAAATTAACCTTTCTCTTAATTTTAGACAAATAATTACTGATTTTCTCAATATTAGCTGCAAATTAGCGGGTTCTTCTCCATTTTAGCACCGCATTAGCATTTTTTAAAATTTTAACTACGGATTAGCGCTTCTTCTCAGTTCTAGCCGTGAATCAGTATTTTTTTTTACTTATAGCCATGAATTTGCCGTTTTTCTCAACTTCAGTCACAAAGTTGCCTTAAGAAGGCGAGTTGGCGGAATTAGAAATTCTTAAACACTTTATCCGCAAATTTTTTCCTCAATTTAAGCCGCGAATTAGCGCTTTTTTTCACTTTTAGCTGCGTAGAAGCGTTTTTAGCCCGTGAATTCGCGAATTTTCTCAATTTTAGCCACGAATTGGCGTTTTCCTCAATTTTTAGCCGGGAATAGCACTTTTTCCCTATTTGAGCTGAAAACTAGAGTTTAGTGTGTGTATTAGTGAATGTTTTCAATATTAGCTGCGTTTTTTTTTGTTTTTTTCTTTCTTCACATTTCAGTCCCACATTGACATTTTTTTCCTTCAATTTTTGCTATGGATAGCGTTTATTGTTTGGTTTTAGCCTCGAACCTTTAGTGATTTTCCCCAATTTTGGCCACGGGTTAGCGCAGGAGCGTAGCCAGCCCGTGATTAAGGGGTGGGCGGCCAGCTAGGCACGGATTCACACTTGGGGGGGGGGGGGCACACGTCTTGAGAAAAAGTGCTCGTTCGTGGATGAAATCCAGAAAAGACATTTTGCGGCTAGGGCTGAGGAAAAACACACATTCACGGCTAAAATTGAGAAATAAATCTCATTATTCGCAGTTGAAATTGATAAAACACATCAATTTGCGGTTTCACGATGCAAAGTCCGGGACGAAATTTAGAAAATGCGCTTATTGACGGTTTATAGAGCTCTTTCCACGGCTAAAATTGACCCAATGAATTGCTCGTTCAATGTAGAATTGAGAAAAATCAATCATTTGCGTCTAGAATTGAGGAAAAACGCCAATTCACGGCTAAAATTGAGAAATAGAGCTCATTCACGCAGGTAAAATTGAGAGAAGACGCCGGTTCGTGCGGTTTCTCAAACAAACATCTCGGTAAACATTGCGAAAAAGTGCTAATTGACCGTTTTTATACACATTTATGGTAAGTTTGCGGGTACAATTGAGAAAGAGCGTGACTTTAGCGCATACATTTTTGAAAAAGTGCTTATCCACAGCTAAAATTTTAAGAAAAAATTGTTCGTTCGCACGTGAAATTGAGGAAAATACATATTTCAAGGTTTCACGATGCAATGTCCGGGTCAAAACTAATGAAATTCGCTCACACGCGGATTATGTGAATCTTTTCACTGCGAAAATTTGAAGGGGGAAAAAATTGCTCAAGGCAGAATTGCGGAAAAGCTCTAATTTGCGGCTAAAATTGAGAGAAAACGAATTGGCAAAATTGTCACCGTTTGTTCTTGATTGGTGGAATTGTCGTGGCTAAAATTGAGAAATAGCGTTCATCCACATGTTAAATTGAGGAAAAACTGTTCTTTTGCGGCTGAAATTGACAGAACGCATCGATGGCGGTTAGGCGATGCCCAGTGCTGGCCGGAATTGAAATAGTACATCAAAAATGCGTTATTCACGGCTAGAGTGAAGAAAATTTGCTAATTCGAGGTAGAATTGAGAAAAAGCACTCAGTTTTAGCTAAAATTAAGGAAAACGTCAGTTCGAGGCTAAAAACAGTGCTCATTCACGAGTAAAGTCGGAGGAAAAAACCTCTGTGCAACTACTCTAGAGAAAACCTGGATCCTTTTTCTGTGAGCAGCTTCACTGGCGAAAATACCAGATGCACTATTGCCTTTTTGCAGGCTTATAACAAGGATCTGGAGGTTAGAATCGCATCAATTCACGGTCATCAGAGACTAAATTTGCACAGAAACGGCCACTATCCGTCAAAAAATTAATATCTGCTGGAAAACTGTCGTTTATAGCCTTCTATTTCGGATTTTATGTCGAAAAACTGAAACTTCTCCCCCCCCCCCCCCTCGGAAAGTGTTACTTTTCGAGCTAAACTTTAAATTTTAGACCTGAGACGGTAACATGGTTGGCATTTCCTCTCACACCATAAGCCTATGGATGGCACAGCGGGCAAACACGATTTGAGCTTGTCAAGTCACACGAAATTGCGCGTCAAACCTGGCGAAAATGGGATTTTAGTGCGAATAATCAGCAAAATCGGTTTCCAAGTTAAGCCGACTCTCGAAATCGGTTTTTCAGGAACAAACATACGTGAATTTTTAATTTGTGGTGAAACCGATAAGCGAAAATGTGTTGTTGATTTTTTTTTCTTGAGAAAAATCCGCGAAAATTGTGTACTATGTATTAGTGAGCGAAATTCGAGGAATTGGTGCTGTTGCTGAGCAAGTCGTGCGAAAGTTTTAATCATTAAAAATGTGTTGGATTTTATAACTTTTTGAAGGAATTTTGGGGTGGGCAGCTGTCCCACGAAATCTGCACTTTTGATTCCTCAGCTCCTAAGCTTTTCCTCAATTTTAGCCACGAATTATCGTTTTCCTCATTTTCAGCTACAGATTTCATTTTTAGTAGCGAATTAGCACTTTTTCTCAGTTTGAGTTGAAAATTAGTGTTTTTCTTAATGCTAGCCGCCCTAATTAATATATTTTTTCAATTTTAGCCGTGTTGTTTTTTAGATTTTAGGCCCGCATATGCAATTTTTTTTCTACTTTCTGATTTGGCTTAGCGCTGGTTCTCAGTTTGAGCCTCGAATCTTTCAGACGCTATACGGATTTGCGTTTTCTCAATATCAGCCGGGAATTGGTGATATTCTTCTTTTTCGTATCCGCGAAATAGCGTTTTTCCTCAACTTTATCCGCGAATTAGTGATTTTTCTCCATATCAGCTGTTAAATAGCGTTTCAGATAGTTTTGCAGCGAATTAGCCATTTCAGTTGTGAATTTGCCATTTTGGCCCAATTTTAATCCGAATTGGCGTTGTTTTTGTTAATATTAGCCGAGATTTTTTTTTTTTTTTTTTTACTTGTACAGCGTTGAATTAATAGCGTGTATTCTCAATTGTAGCCGCGGGCTTGGCCCAAAAACAACACTTATGCATTGATTTCTACTATTTTTATATTATTATACTATGCATTGAATGTACTATTTTTTCTCAAACTCCAAATTGAGAAAAAGAAGAAGTTGCATCGTGAGACCACAAATCAGCGCTTGTGGGAGCGTACCACGACCAGCTGTCGATCCCGTTACCTCGGTCGTCGGACAGTCTAAATTAGAAGTACTGGATGAATATTCGCGACTTGAAGGCTGTAAGTTGATTTGTAAAATTCGATTGTTTACAGCGATTTCCATTCAACACACTACACAAGTGTAGTGCCGCGTCCTCTCCATAAACAAATGTTTCAATTTAGAGAGAACGGATGGGAAAACTTACACCACACGAGTGTATTACATTGAATGGAAAACGCCATGAGTTTCCGGTCTTCATTTTCGCGAAATTATAAGTTTAGGGACTTAACAACAGCAAAATTGCATTTTCGAGACCATTTTTGTACCACTAGACAAGTGTTTTGACCATTTTAAGTGGAACTCAGGCTAACATGCCCCGACTCAGCCCCATCATAGGCTGACGTTTATTACACGCGAAATTCGGGTCTTAGCATTTCAGTTGAATTGCAAGTTTCGGAGCTTAATCTCCGTGAAATAGCAGCAATGTTTGCAATTGTTTTTTGTGGGCTCGAACCCCGGGCTGGCCGGCGCAACATTCAGAGGGCAAATATCTGTGAAATTGGATCCTTCCGGGCACACAATTTTTGCGCAAATCGCAAGTTTCGGGGCCAATTTATTTTAGGGCATGCGGACCCAGGGCTTTTTACTTCGCTTTCTGCTTGTTCTTAAATTGATTGTAGTTCTTTGACTTGACTATGATTTTGTGAACTGAGATAAGTCTGAGAACCGTTTCTCCCTGCCTTCTTTTGTTTTGCCAGCCCTTCATTCCTCCTTTTTACTTTCGTTTTATTTGTCTCCTCCTCAATCACGAGCCACCCACCCCTTGGGGAGGTGCGGTTGCTACGCCTTGGACGTAGTATCGGCGCCACTGCTAGAAAACACCAAATAACTTTTCCTCCAAAAGCACGCTTTTATGCCAGAAATAACAATTTTTCGTTGGGATGGCCCCACACCTCCTTAAATACTAGTTTTATTCATCCTTAGAATTGAATGACTGTTCAAGAATAAATCTGGAAACTTGGCCCTACGGATCGGTGTTGCCATAAATCGTGTACTTCAGCCGAAAAACCGTAATGTTGGCTCCATAACAGACGCTTTAAAACCGCTATTCTGCACTGGAGCTAGGCACTCTTATTCTTATACCGGAAAGGTTAAATGTGAAAGTGTTAAATCTGGCAAACTTAACCCCTAAAACCAATTATTTGGCTATAAAAGCTGACATTTTATGCCCAGAAACTACTATTTGGACCGTATCCTGCCAATTTATTGTCACAAAATGAGTTATTTGTTTTAAAACTGGTAATTTTGCCGCTTCAACTGGCTATTTGCCCCTAAACCCGTTCAATTACGCCCCAAAAAATGTTTCAATTTAACCAAAGAATCTTACTTACGAAAAAAGATTAGGAATTAAGCCTAAAAACTGACTGTACCATTAAGAGAAGTGCGGTTTCCCCCGAAATCGCCTTTTATCAGTGGCAAGGATGAGCTAGTGCGCGCCGAGTGCGTTGCACTCGAAGAATAAGCTCCTGCACAGGGGTGTGTTCTTCAGAACGGCCCGCCGAGGTTATGTTTTTTAAAAACTCCCCTCGGCGGGTATGCTCCTTAGAACTGCCCTCCACAGGTACGTCCCTGGTCCCATCAATGTCGTGTTTGACGTCAATGGTATCCATGGACGGAGCAGCCGGTGATTGCGGTGTTCTCGGAAGGTTCTCTGAACCCCCTCCGAGTTCTGTATATAAACTTCTGGGTGGGCCCTTCAAGAAGTTCAGCCAGAAGCCAGGGTAATATATGTCCACCGCCGGCAGAGCCCTGCATACCGTAAGCACCGAGGCGTGCGGTAAGCCTATTACACCAGGAGATCGGCCGGTGCCCCTGGCGTCCGTTTAAAGCAAACTTTGCCGGGTCTGTCTAAAACGCGGATCTGCAGAACTGCGGATCTGCAAGATTAACACCTCGCATCTGCAGATCTGCAGATTAACACCCCAAAACTGTAGATTAACACCTAAAGTTCCGTAATTCAACGAAAATGAGACTACAATTGAAAAAGAAAGTTTAAATAGACCAATAATAAGCACAACATTACCGATCGTATTTTAATAAGACTATAATTAAGCGCCACACTCGAACAATCACTTTTACTTCATTCGTTCAGACTTCAATTGCATGCAACAGACAATCATACCATTTACAAAAATATGCTTCAATTTTGACGCTTCCTTGTAAATACAACTGGCACTACCCCAGTAGCGCGCAGATCTGCAGATTCATAAAAGCATGCAGATCGGCCACGTAAGGTTAATTGTTCAGCCTCAAAATGCCTACTAGAGCCAATCATACAATTTAAGATGATCCACCTCAATTTTGACCCCACCTTGTCAATGCAACAGGCACTTCCCCCGTAGCGTGCAGATCTGCAGATTCATAAAAGCCTGCAGATCGGCCACTTAGCGTTAATTATTAAGCCTCAAAATGCATAATAGAGCTAATCCAACAATTTAAGATATTTAACCTCAATTTTGACCCCTCCTTGTCAATGCAACAAGCTCTTACCCCCGCAGCCTGCAGATTCACAAAAGCCTGCAGATCGGCCACTTAGCGTTAATTATTCAGCCTTAAAATGCATACTGGAGCTAATCACAATTTGGGATGATTCACTTCAATTTTGACCCTTCCTGGTCAATACAACTAGCACTTCCCACCGTGGCGTGCAGATCTGCAGATTCGCGTGCAGATCTGCAGATTCATACAAGCCTGCAGATCGTCCACTTAGCGTCAATTGTTCAGCCTCAAAATGCATAATAGAGCTAATCCAACAATTTGGGATGATTCACCTCCATTTTGACTCCTCCTTGTCAGTACAACAGGCACTTCCCACCGTAGCGTGCAGATCTGCAGATTCATAAAAGCATGCAGATCGGCCACTTAAGGTTAATTGTTCAGCCTCAAAATGCATACTAGAGCCAATCGTACAATTTAAGATGATCCACCTCAATTTTGACGCCTCCTTGTCAATGCAACATCTGCAAGAATCTGCAGGCTGCGGGGGTAAGAGCTTGTTGCATTGACAAGGAGGGGTCAAAATTGAGGTTAATTATCTTAAATTTACGATTGGCTCTAGTATGCATTTTTAGGCTGTACGATAAACTCCAAATGGCCGATCTGCAGGATTTTATGAATCTGCAGATCTGCAGGCTGCGGGGGTAAGAGCTTGTTGCATTGACAAGGAGGGGTCAAAATTGAGGTTAGTTATCTTAAATTGTTGGATTAGCTCTATTATGCATTTTGAGGCCTAATAATTAACGCTAAGTGGCCGATCTGCAGGCTTTTATGAATCTGCAGATCCGCACGCTACGGGGGGAAGTGCCAGTTGTATTTACAAGGAAGCGTCAAAATTGAAGCATATTTTTGTAAATGGTATGATTGGCTGTTGCATGTAACTGAAGTCTGAAGGAATGAAGTAAAAGTGATTGTTCGAGTGTCGCTTAATTATAGTCTTATTAAAATACGATCGGTAATGTTGTGCCTATTATTGGTCTACTTTAACTTTCTTTTTCAATTGTAGTCTCATGTTCGTTGAATTACGGAATTTTATGTGTTAATCTGCAGATTTGGGGTGTTAATCTGCAGCTGCGAGGTGTTAATCTTGCAGATCTGCAGATGCGAGGTTTTAATCTTGAAGATCTGCAGATCCGCGTTTTAGACAGACCCAACTTTGCCCCCTGTGCCATGCAGACCTTAGGTTGATATGGGAAACGAAGCCCGTGAAAGGATTGTAGCCTTTCACACGGATCAAGTCCGTCACCTCTTTATTTATTTATTTTAAACAGGAGTACGCAGGTAAAAATGGCATTTTAAGGAATGGGAATTCACACTCTCTTTGTATCCACCAGTAGCCCTAGATCCTATGTTATTCTATATGAAAAACGTGACTTTTTTATTCCTGATGATTGAAGTGTACTATCACATTTCACCTCCCAATTTTTATAAGACTAGTTGCCGCGAGACACTCTTTGACTGATGACTTTATTGAGAATCCAGTGAAAATACTAGGGGGAGGGGGGGTATAAAATACACTTTTGCCCACCCAATACTCGGTGATCCGCCTCGACCCCCCCCCCCCAAACTCTACGCCACTGCGTTATCAGCCACAAACTGAAGTTTAAGTAAGGTTCCAGAATAATTTCATTTGCGAATTACATACAAGTTATAATTCAGCGAAAAATGTTCGAAATTAACGGCGCCCACTTAAACAAGGCACCCCTCCTGTGCCTCGATACCCCAGTCCACCACTAGCAAAAACCGCGAAGTTTGAGATCTGAACGGGACAAATCCGCTAAATTTAGTTTTGATAGAGCGAACATCGTGAAACTGGTGTTTGTATGAGTCAAAACGATGTTTTGTTTCCAATAGTGCAAGTAACACGCATGATTTGGATCGGATTGTGAGCTAAATTGTTGGTTTTATCGGTCGAATGTTCAGGATTGTGGGAAGAATTTACGATTTTTCAATGAAATGGAGGCACGACTGTAAGTGGGAGTGATCAAATGGGTGAAATTACTGAATTGTTCTTTGAGTGGACTTGGCGCTACGATTCCCGCTCTTAGCGCAATTTTTGACCTCTTCCCGGACACCTGAAATATGAGCCTGGACGTCGCCAGACGCTCAAAAAAGTAGGACGTCGGGTCACCCCAACTGTTCATCACACATTTATAGTCGCCGCATTCTCTTTAAACGTTTAAACCTCAAGCCCGTCGGGATATTATTTTGCTGCACCTACTCAATCTGTTCAGAGTAAGGGGAGGCTCTGCCATTTTCCCCTGACTTTTGTCATTAATACACAAAACTACCCGACAATTCCGGGTTTTCAGGTCTGTACTGTAGACACCCGGAATGAGCTTCCGTGAACAAATTAACGGGCTATTTCGAACAATAATACGCGTAAAACGAGCTCTACAACAAACCGAAGCCACCACCATAGAAAACTTGAAAATTACTTGTCTTTCACGAGAAAGTCCACACGATTCGCCGCCTGCTTCTTCTGAAGAGCAGCCATTTCCGAACTGATCTCCTTGATGTCGCGTATAATTTCCGAGCTCAAATTCTTCATTTCTTTGATCGAATCGGCCGCTTCAATTAAATCCCGGTATCGTGTCCTGTAAAAATACAAGAAGCGCAAGAGTTTTTTAACACCACAGAGAACGTGACATAGAAATGAATTACCCGACGAGCGTACGTAGCTCCTCACGTTTTCTTTCAATCTCTCCATTGACTTTCTTGTAGATATTTTCAACTTCTTCCACGGAATATTTCTCGAACAATTTGAGTGGGTCCGTTTCAAATAATGACGACAGCTCAGGCATTTTTTTATTTTGAGAAAGCCAAGGCGAAACGATTAACACGACACCAAAACAAAGCTGTTATCAACGCGCTATCAACGAACTGAACGGTCACCTCCCACCCCCTTCCCGACGGAATTGTTTGAATGAGTAACGTACTCAACGTACTGCGTTACATTAATTCATTTTTATTATTATGATGCGCAATAAAATATATAACTCTCGTACTTTTGACTAGCTGAAAGGCCTGGCATGTTATTAAAACCATTCTATTTGCAAAAAAAAAAAATTGTTGATATGCCACTGATGTTTCACATTAAAATTCCAGAGCGTTGAGGCTTTGAAAGCCTTAACTTGAAATTAAAAAATAATTGACGAAAGAACACTTACAGTACATAAATTAGAAAAAGCAGGAATGTCATAATTATAGTCTTATTAAAATACGATCGGTAATGTTGTGCCTATTATTGGTCTACTTTAACTTTCTTTTTCAATTGTAGTCTCATGTTCGTTGAATTACTGAATTTTATGTGTTAATCTGCAGATTTGGGGTGTTAATCTGCAGCTGCGAGGTGTTAATCTTGCAGATCTGCAGATGCGAGGTTTTAATCTTGAAGATCTGCAGATCCGCGTTTTAGACAGACCCAACTTTGCCCCCTGTGCCATGCAGACCTTAGGTTGATATGGGAAACGAAGCCCGTGAAAGGATTGTAGCCTTTCACACGGATCAAGTCCGTCACCTCTTTATTTATTTATTTTAAACAGGAGTACGCAGGTAAAAATGGCATTTTAAGGAATGGGAATTCACACTCTCTTTGTATCCACCAGTAGCCCTAGATCCTATGTTATTCTATATGAAAACGTGACTTTTTTATTCCTGATGATTGAAGTGTACTATCACATTTCACCTCCCAATTTTTATAAGACTAGTTGCCGCGAGACACTCTTTGACTGATGACTTTATTGAGAATCCAGTGAAAATACTAGGGGGAGGGGGGGTATAAAATACACTTTTGCCCACCCAATACTCGGTGATCCGCCTCGACCCCCCCCCCCAAACTCTACGCCACTGCGTTATCAGCCACAAACTGAAGTTTAAGTAAGGTTCCAGAATAATTTCATTTGCGAATTACATACAAGTTATAATTCAGCGAAAAATGTTCGAAATTAACGGCGCCCACTTAAACAAGGCACCCCTCCTGTGCCTCGATACCCCAGTCCACCACTAGCAAAAACCGCGAAGTTTGAGATCTGAACGGGACAAATCCGCTAAATTTAGTTTTGATAGAGCGAACATCGTGAAACTGGTGTTTGTATGAGTCAAAACGATGTTTTGTTTCCAATAGTGCAAGTAACACGCATGATTTTGGATCGGATTGTGAGCTAAATTGTTGGTTTTATCGGTCGAATGTTCAGGATTGTGGGAAGAATTTACGATTTTTCAATGAAATGGAGGCACGACTGTAAGTGGGAGTGATCAAATGGGTGAAATTACTGAATTGTTCTTTGAGTGGACTTGGCGCTACGATTCCCGCTCTTAGCGCAATTTTTGACCTCTTCCCGGACACCTGAAATATGAGCCTGGACGTCGCCAGACGCTCAAAAAAGTAGGACGTCGGGTCACCCCAACTGTTCATCACACATTTATAGTCGCCGCATTCTCTTTAAACGTTTAAACCTCAAGCCCGTCGGGATATTATTTTGCTGCACCTACTCAATCTGTTCAGAGTAAGGGGAGGCTCTGCCATTTTCCCCTGACTTTTGTCATTAATACACAAAACTACCCGACAATTTCCGGGTTTTCAGGTCTGTACTGTAGACACCCGGAATGAGCTTCCGTGAACAAATTAACGGGCTATTTCGAACAATAATACGCGTAAAACGAGCTCTACAACAAACCGAAGCCACCACCGTAGAAAATTTGAAAATTACTTGTCTTTCACGAGAAAGTCCACACGATTCGCCGCCTGCTTCTTCTGAAGAGCAGCCATTTCCGAACTGATCTCCTTGATGTCGCGTATAATTTCCGAGCTCAAATTCTTCATTTCTTTGATCGAATCGGCCGCTTCAATTAAATCCCGGTATCGTGTCCTGTAAAAATACAAGAAGCGCAAGAGTTTTTTAACACCACAGAGAACGTGACATAGAAATGAATTACCCGACGAGCGTACGGAGCTCCTCACGTTTTCTTTCAATCTCTCCATTGACTTTCTTGTAGATATTTTCAACTTCTTCCACGGAATATTTCTCGAACAATTTGAGTGGGTCCGTTTCAAATAATGACGACAGCTCAGGCATTTTTTTTATTTTGAGAAAGCCAAGGCGAAACGATTAACACGACACCAAAACAAAGCTGTTATCAACGCGCTATCAACGAACTGAACGGTCACCTCCCACCCCCTTCCCGACGGAATTGTTTGAATGAGTAACGTACTCAACGTACTGCGTTACATTAATTCATTTTTATTATTATGATGCGCAATAAAATATATAACTCTCGTACTTTTGACTAGCTGAAAGGCCTGGCATGTTATTAAAACCATTCTATTTGCAAAAAAAAAAAAATTGTTGATATGCCACTGATGTTTCACATTAAAATTCCAGAGCGTTGAGGCTTTGAAAGCCTTAACTTGAAATTAAAAAATAATTGACGAAAGAACACTTACAGTACATAAATTAGAAAAAGCAGGAATGTCATAATTTCAGAAGAAATGGAGTGTGGAAATTGTCGGTTTTCGTAAGAACATCAGTCGGATTAAACTCTTTGAATTTCAAAGAGTTTTACGTCGGTGTCATACCATACAGGAGGATCGACATTCCTGGAATGAATTGTAGCGATTAAATTGTAGGGGTGGTGGTAATGGTGGGGGGTTAATTTCCAAAGTTTAAAAAGTCACCTCAAATATATTACGCCCCACATGTACGTTCGGAACCACGTGGTGGTACCGGCATTTGCTTGATACTTCCTGATGAGAATGGGGTGAGGAACTGGTAGTAAACCAACGAGGGTACCGTGTTGGAGGAACTTTAGAATTTCACTTTCATCCGTGAGACCCCTGGAAGAACATTGTTGACGTTAAGGGATTTTATCTATCGTGAAGGGCGAAGAAAACGAAATAAAGTGTACTTGTCAATGCAGATTTTCTCGACCTGAGGAACCAAAACTTGTAGAAGTCTCATGATGGTTTGAAGCGGAAGTTTCGTTTTCCATGAATTGACCCATTCTGTCGTAGGCACCCATTGAGGGCTGTGAGACGCCTCCTAAAAACGTGTTTTTTTAAAAAGAATTTTTGATCGGTTAAAAAGTAAAAAATAAAAATACCTTAACGGGCGAGCTTGCCAGAGATGGAGGATTCTCCGTTGTATTCGCCGGTGACGGTGGTGAGTCTCCACCGTTGAGCGACAGATTCGAAGCGCCAAAGTCCAAAGTATCCGAGTCGTCTGGCGTTGACGCGGTCAAGTGTGCCGACTCTTTCTCAGTCATTTTTTCAATGCCGGGCGTCGCTGCAAGACTGGCCTTGAGCGTACCCGGCTCAGCCGGGAGAGCCGGTCGACTGCCCTCCATACTTGGACTCTCGGGCCCCGGTGGAACTGGGCTGGGAATGTGGCGGCGGCTCGACGACCGCTTGTTGAGGGACTTTGAAATAGTGCCGTAGTCACTGGGCAGATTGGCCAGACTGTGGAACACTTGACGTTTCCTTATTATCGTGTACACCAAATTAGAATTTCCTGTAAGGTGAAACACTGCGCGTAAACAATTGAATCAGGCGGGGCACCACTCAAAACACAATCTACGTTACCATCAAACTGATACTGTATAATATTGTTGAAAATCTCTAAAAGAAAAAAAACTAAATGGTGATTTGAAGAAGACGAAAATAGAAACCAAGGAGTGCTGAACGCTTCTAAAAGATGAAGCAGCTTCGTACTAGCCACCATTGAAAGCGTTTTCAAATATGGAGAAACTGCAAAATCCTCACGATAATAATCATGGCTCTATAAAAATGATTTATAATAAATTTACCATTGACTAGAATGGTGAGTAAACAGTCAAATAAGGGCTGAAGTCGTTGGTGACCGGTTGTGATGATTTTATGAAATACCAACGAAATAAAGTGTACTTGTCAATGCAGATTTTCTCGACCTGAGGAACCAAAACTTGTAGAAGTCTCATGATGGTTTGAAGCGGAAGTTTCGTTTTCCATGAATTGACCCATTCTGTCGTAGGCACCCATTGAGGGCTGTGAGACGCCTCCTAAAACGTGTTTTTTTAAAAAGAATTTTTGATCGGTTAAAAAGTAAAAAATAAAAATACCTTAACGGGCGAGCTTGCCAGAGACGGAGGATTCTCCGTTGTATTCGCCGGTGACGGTGGGGAGTCTCCACCGTTGAGCGACAGATTCGAAGCGCCAAAGTCCAAAGTATCCGAGTCGTCTGGCGTTGACGCGGTCAAGTGTGCCGACTCTTTCTCAGTCATTTTTTCAATGCCGGGCGTCGCTGCAAGACTGGCCTTGAGCGTACCCGGCTCAGCCGGGAGAGCCGGTCGACTGCCCTCCATACTTGGACTCTCGGGCCCCGGTGGAACTGGGCTGGGAATGTGGCGGCGGCTCGACGACCGCTTGTTGAGGGACTTTGAAATAGTGCCGTAGTCACTGGGCAGATTGGCCAGACTGTGGAACACTTGACGTTTCCTTATTATCGTGTACACCAAATTAGAATTTCCTGTAAGGTGAAACACTGCGCGTAAACAATTGAATCAGGCGGGGCACCACTCAAAACACAATCTACGTTACCATCAAACTGATACTGTATAATATTGTTGAAAATCTCTAAAAGAAAAAAAACTAAATGGTGATTTGAAGAAGACGAAAATAGAAACCAAGGAGTGCTGAACGCTTCTAAAAGATGAAGCAGCTTCGTACTAGCCACCATTGAAAGCGTTTTCAAATATGGAGAAACTGCAAAATCCTCACGATAATAATCATGGCTCTATAAAAATGATTTATAATAAATTTACCATTGACTAGAATGGTGAGTAAACAGTCAAATAAGGGCTGAAGTCGTTGGTGACCGGTTGTGATGATTTTATGAAATACCGTTATTAGGAGGTCAGCGTGCGTACCTAGAATAAGTAAATAAAAATGGAAATAGAAATATTAATAGGAAAAGTTTGGCATCGTTTATACGAAACCTTAACGCCCCTACTCGCTTACTGTAACGCAAGCGGCAAATTCTGCCATCCTGAAGATGAAATAGTGAAAACCTATAAAGCGACACGCTTCAGTGTGTTCATATTCCTTCCTCCCTTCTTTTCCACCTCCTAAATACCACGAAATGCCTCATTCTTATTATAATAAGGCATTTCAATTTCTCTTTCATGATATTCCACCCACCGGAGATTCTAGGTCATAGAGGGTCACTTTAGATGCAGAATAAACGTTTCCCGCATCAAACTGGTAAATAAAGTCAGAAAATCATAAATCAGTCGGATCAGAACTATCAGTTTAGTTAGAGTTTCGGTTAAAATACTCAAATTGGCTCAGAAATGTGGCTGATCTTGCCTCACAATCCAGCGGGCCTGGGTTCGAAACCAGGCATTACCCATTACACTATAAGGCTATGGCGAGCTGTGACGGCATACGCGTCCGCGTCTTTTCAAAAGCGACGCGACTTGTAATCAACGATATACAAAAGAACTGGGGGCCTATTCTCTAACAACAAGCAATATTTTTTTCGCCAGCCATCATTTCATTTGTTTGAAGAAAATCAATGAAATAAACATATGACTTCGAAAAAGCTATTGCTTCGGAGTTAGAGAATAAGCCCCCTGGATTGCTCATCACTGCTGATAAACAATAGCCATCAAATAAGCTCCAAGTGGAGCTTAAAGTGGATTAGTGGGGTGGAGTTTCAAAGTAAATACCGGAAGAGAGTTGTGTTGCCATAACTACACAAGGAGAGGGACAGGGTGATTGTTTATCAGGGGACGACCTGCCCCCTCCACGCCCCTCCAGACCATAGTGAGCAATCCAGGTTTATATATCGTTGCTTGTAATCCATATGACTTTGCAATCAGGGTTTGAATTGCCGGTTGGGTTGTTTTTTAGGTCAAAAAAGTTAGTCTTTTTCAAGACTTGAATGGACAGTTTGGCCATTTTTCGAACGCCAGTGGTCAGTTTTTTGACATTTTGAGGGCTCCAATCGTCAGTTTTAAACATTATCTGCGTGCGAATGACTAGTTTGGGCGCTTTTGGAGTTCGCATGGTCAGTTTTGTTGAGCATTTTCAAAGGCTCGAACCGTCAGTTTAGCTGTTTTTGTACCACATTATACTCATTTTTGCCATTTTTGAGGCCTGAATTAAAAATTTAGCTGTACAGAACTAGCGCGGTACCAGGTGTGTGCATTGTTCCTGACTTGATGCCGTGGAGGGCACATTGCCAGGATAGAGCAGTCAGGACTTCAGGGAAGTGACCTGGCACGCGCAAGTCCTACGGCCTTGCCAGCTGGTAAAGGCCGACACGCTACCTACACCCGTTAGACGCGAATTGTGGTTTTCCCATTTTTAGCCGCGAATTAGCGTTTTTAGTTCAATTTTAGACATCAATTAGTGTTATTCCTAATGTACTAGCTAAACAGGGATTTTTCCAAATTTCAGCCATGAATCGAGTTTTTCTCAATTTCTACCGCGAATAAGCGCTTTTTCTCAATTTCACACCACGAATTAGCCAATTTCACTAATTTTAGTCAATTTTCAAGCAATTTTTTATAAAATTTTTAGCTTCTCTATTTTAGCAACCAAGTTGTCTTAAGAGGACGATAATTGTGTTTTCGTGAATTAGAACTAGCATCTGTGAATTGGTATTTTTCTCGATATTACATGTGGTCCGTGGATTAGCAGTTTTTCTCAATTTTAGCCGCGAATTTGCTCTTTTTCTCAATTTTACTCTCTGAATTAGACATTTTTATTAATTTTTGCCACAATTCAGCGACTTTTTCACATTTAGCTGTGAGTTAACGCCTTTTTTCTATTTTAGCCAAAAAGTTGCTTCTAACAAGACGCGGGTTTTTCAATTCTAGCCGTGAATTAGCGATTTTTCCCAATGTTGGCCGCGAAATTGCGTTTTTCCTCGTCATTGCTGATAATTCACGATTTTTCTCAATTTCTCTCAATTTCAGCAATGAATTAACGTTATAAGCAGCTAAATAGCCATGTTTCCTTATTTCACCAGTCAATTGGAGTTTTTCTACGCCTTTTCTACTCTTTATCGGTGAATTAGCATGTTTTCTCAGTTTTATCCCCCCCCCCCCTTCTCAAACCCACACCATTGACACCTTCGCGAATTGGCGTTTTTATTAATTTTACCTAGTGAATGAGCCATTTTTCTTAATTTGAGCCGGGAATTATAGTTTTCTAATTTTAGTAGTTAATTAGAGATTATTCCCAATTTTATCCAAAGACCCCCGCCGATTGGCCGGGGCCCCTAGGCAGCTGTCTGTCTAGGCATAAATCCGGCCCTGTTCAACCCAGAAACACACCACACCATTATATCGGCAATTTTAACGCCAACAGACACTGGCAGCTCGCGAAATATTAACATCATCTCTAGAAACTCAGGGGTGGATTAAGGGGGAGGCTTAGTAGGCACCCATAAATCAGCAATTTTACTCAACATCTGCTGATTTTTGCACCAAATCCGCCATTCTTGGTTTAAAAATTAGCCATTGTTCGTCATTTTTCTCTAAATCTGCAATAGTACTTAAATTATGTAGTAATTTTTCTCTTAATCAGTTATTTTCCAAAAAATCAGGCATTGGTCTCACAGCCATTTTTTGCTTAAAGTCTACCGTTTTTTAATAAATAATTCAATTTCAAGAAAAAAACTTTGTGAAATTCTTGAAGGTCTTTTTGTTTTTATTTTTGAGAAAATCAACTGTTTATGTCAAAATCAGCCATTTTAAAAGAAATTTGCCGTTTTGCTCGAAATTTGCCATTTTTTGTACAAAATGAACGTAAAATATTATGAAAATAAGCAAATTGGTGGCTTTCTTTGAGAAAACGCGTTAATTCGCTGTTACATTTAAGAATAGTCGCTAATGTGCGGCTAAATTGAGATAACGCGCTAGCTAATCAACAAACGTGCTAATTCTAGGCAAAATGTGATAAAACTAGATTCAGCCAAATTTGAGAAAAAACGCCAGTTCGTGTCTAAAATTGCAAAAAAAAATCATTAATTTGAGATTTCTCGAATCTCGATGCAATTTAAAGAAAAAACCCGCTAATTCGTGGTGTATAGAGGCTATTTTACCGCTAAAATTTATTTTAAAAAATGCTAATGTGCAGTTTTTAAGGCATGTCTGCGGCTAAAATTAAGAAAAATGGCTAATTCGCAGCTTAGCTCGACAAAAACACTATCTATTCGCGGCAAAAATCGAGATAATGCAAATTCGTAGTTTCCGGACCCAGAGAGAGCCAGTTCATGGCTAGAAGTGAAAAAATGCGTTAATTTGAGGCTGAAATTGAAAAGAACGCTAATTCGCGGTACTTCCTGACCATAATTTTAACCGCCCCGGGCCTCTTATCAGACGGGGCCCCCCGAAAAGCGTAAATACGGAAAAATGAGGATTTTTATGTTCTATATTCATAGGTAGGTATGTGAAAAGGTTGGACAGCAATATGGCTTCTTTCTACGGATTTTGGTCTATATCCGACCTGGAGAATACAACGTTACAAGTGATATCAGCAAAGATTGAGGGCTGAATATTCACTTGAGTCCCCGAAAGGGCTTTTCTGATGGCTGAAATACAGAAAATTCGCGGCTAAAATGGAGAAAATTCACCGCGTCCCCAGTTTCGTTAGGTCCTTATAAGCGTACTGTGCACTGATCGGCAATTTGCAACTTGCTGACGTGGCAAAAACTTAGTAAAAAGTGCTAATATTCGTGGCTGTAATTGTGAAAAAACGCTGATTCGTGGTCTCACGACGCAATTTCCAGACCAAAATTTAGAAAAATAGTCGATTTGCGGTGTATGGCGGCCATTCCACCGTCAACGAAAAAGTGTTGTTATTGGGCCAAGACCGCGGCTAAAATTGAGAATACACGCTACTAAAAATATAAAAATGGCTAATCTGCAGCTGCAAATGAGGAAAACGCCAATTGGTGGCTAAAGTGAAGGAAAATCGCTAATGCAAGCGACAGAAACGCCACAGCGGTGATAAAATTGAGAAAAAGTGCTAATCCGCGGCTAAAATTGGGGAAAATAACCAAATACCGGCTTAAATTGAAGAAACGCAAATGCATAGCTACCGTTCGAGGCTAAAACTAAACAAAAACGCCAATCCATAGCACAAATTTAAGGGAAAAAATGCCGATGCAGGACTGAACTGTGAAAAAAAACAAAAACGCAACTAATATTGAAAAATTCACTAATTAGCCCGGCGTAAACAAAGAAAAAATTCTGGTTTTCAGCTCAAAATTGGGAAAAAGTGCTATTCCCGGCTAAAAATTGAAAAAATTGCTAATTTGCTAAAAGCTAAAATTGAGAATAGGCGCTTATTCGTGGCTAAAATTGAAATAATTCGCGAATTCGCAGGGTTAGAAACGCTAATACCCTGCTATAATGTGCGCGTATAATGTGAGTTAAAATTTCCAATTTAAATGTGCGCCTCATGAGGGCAACCATGTGGTTAAAATTGAGAAAAACGGCAAATTCATGGCTATAAGTCTCGGCTAAAACTGAGAAAAAGTGATAATCTATAGCTCAAAGTAAAACAAAATTGCTAATGCGGTGCTAAATTGTAAAACAACCCGCTAATTTGCGGCAAATATTGAGAAAATCAATAATTAGCCAGGCTAAAATCAAGAGAAAGGTTAATTTTCAGCCTAAATTGAAACAAAAATGATAATTCACTGTCAAAAATGGAATTTGAAGCGCCAATTCGTGGCTAAAATTAACAAAATTCGATAATTCACGGGTTAGAAACGGCACTACGCTGCTAAAATCAAGAAAAAGAGCTAATCCGCGTCTAAAATTTAGGAAAATCACTAATTCACTGATAAAATTGGGACAATTTTCAATTTGCGTCAAAAATTGAAAACACGCCAATTCGCGGCTTCCGCAGGCTAAAATTGAGACAAAGCTCCAATTTATGGCTGTGGGTGACAACCCCGCAAATTCGCAGTTAAAACTTAGAAAAATTGCTAATCCATAGCGTATGTTGAAAAAAAAAAAAAACTAATTTGCGGCTAATATTGAGGAAAACGCTTGAGAAGAACGCTAATTTTCAGCTCAAACTGAGTAAAGTGCTAATTCCGTGGTCCCTGCTGCAAAAAAAATCCCTAATTTCCAGCTAAAATTGAGAAAAGTTAAGAAACAACGCTAATTCACGGGATAAAAACGCTACTTTGCTGCTAAAGTTGAGAAAAAGCGCAAATTTATGGCTATTGAGGGGGGGGGGACTACACCGCTAATCCGCGGCTGAAATTGAGAAAAGCGCTAATTTGCAGGTAAAATTGACAAAACGCACTCATTCGCGGCTAAAATAGAGAAATTCGCGGCTTATACTTGACATAAGCGGTAATTGGGCGGATAGTGTGTAGAAATAGCGGTAATTTGGCTAAAATAAGGAAAAGGCCTTAGAGGTTACCAATAGAGACTTAGGGGCCTCTTGGGGATTTCCGCCCCGGGCTCCGATACTTGTAGGTTCACCAAAGGCTCCCAGTTTTGTAATTTTTCCCTTAAAAACCAATACGGAACGAGTAAAAGGAAACTTCAGCTGCTCTGTGGGAAAGGGAAAGTCAAAAGCGGCCCTTACATGTACAATAATATTGCGCAAACTAGGGGTTGTACAATAAAACTGAACGTTTGTGGGTTGTATTGATGGGTTGCACAATGTAATGAACAACCCATTTTTTTAACCGTTAACGTCTGGAAACGAAATATTTTAGAAATTTATTGAGCAATAATTATTGTACGTCTACGGACCCCTTAAGTACTATTTTGAACGTGTAGGGGGCTCTCACATGTTTTTACCTAAACTGAAGATTTTGTTGAAAAAAATAAAATGGAACATCGTAAAGAAGATTTGACGTGGGAGAAATCGGAAATCGTGAGGCAAAAATGCGAGGAAAAGATTTCCAAACTGCAAAAAATATACGAACACCTCAAGCAAAGAATCACTGAAAAAGAGAAGGAAATTCAGTCTGGGAAGAAGTCTCAGGAGCGACTGCAAGCGATAGCCGAATATTTAGAGGGACTGAAACAGGCTCAACTGGATCGTTACGCTGAAGAGAGAGCTGACTTGGAAGAGGAACTAATATTACTCGATAATGAAATCGTCAACTACGCACTGGCCGACGCAAACCTTCGGGAGTACACAGTTTTGTTGGAATCAGTTTTAAGTCAATTGGGACTTACCGGTGAAGACGGGAATGTCCATAGGGATAGTCGCAGTGTAGGGCTTGTTGAGTCGAACCCCAAAATTTCTTTCGCCGCTAAGCAAAAGGATGATAAATACGCCGATGTGCATTAGTCCAACCCGAGCTGTATGGTACACACACAAAAAATGTATAAATATACGATATTTTAAAGCGCGAAAAAAAACAACATACATTGGTCAGCCCGAGAATCGTTCAAATGGTACAAAATTGGAACCAAAATATCTAGGACGTCACTGCTTTTAAGCACGTAATATAAGAACTTCTGCAAAAATAAAATAAAAGAATAAGTAGAGCTGATATTTCTCGCTTACTCCAAGCCTCCCAAACCTTATTGTAATCGCACATCTTCCAAAAAAACACAAGAAGTTCCTGATGAAATTGCACCTTCTTGGTAGAATTTGGCAAATACGTTTGAACGAGAGGGTTGTTCAACAACCTTGTGAATCCTTTAAGAACAAACCCAAAATCTTCGTCGCGATGAATCCTCGAAAGATAGTTAATAAATAAATTATCCGGAGAGTTCGCCTATTTGAGAGAAAACAAATAAAGTCAAACAGTCTGAATGGTTTCGTTAGCTCATCATTACGTCGTAGGAGTTTGAAGTGTCGTGATCTAAAGTAACGATTAAAATTTGAAGAGACGCGTCAACCAAAGGTTCGGAAGAGTCCGAAAATAGTAAATGATTGTAGGGGAGTCCCAAACCTACGGGGTCGTACGCGCACACTGTGTTCAACAGCGATGTAAACATTGGAAGAGCGTGTCTGTTTTCAGCCGATGTAAAGTACTGAATCCATTTATTGGGAGCTGATTGTAAATCTGAAATATAAAAGAGGCTTGTAACGCCGAATAGACGAGATTTAAAAAGTCATTTTTTAAACGCTCACCAACAGGCGGTTGATACATGGTTTCGCTGAAACACGTCAAAAGTAATTTGAGGAGTTCAGTGCGAGCCGAATCATAGGGACCGTAGTGACCTGGTGAGTGAGCAAAACCCACGCCCGCTTCCCAGATATACTCGCAACTATCGATAGAAAGTAAATCTTCGGCTTTATCCTGTGAAAATATAACGGAACAGTAAAACTGAATCCTTTTAGAAGAGCCGGAATACTTCGAAACTAACCGGACCAGACTTTTTACTCGCTACAGTGAAATCTGGGCAAAAGAGTAAGTCCTGAAAAATAAACGACGGACATAAAAATTTAATTTCAGTCCATTTTACACGCGGCAGAACGTACAGAGATGGCGTTAAGTAGTGAATGAGCAAGAGGTGTCGCCTCTTCTCCTGCCTTTCCACCACTATTTTCTGGTAAACTTGCCCAAAAGAAGCCTTTCCACTCGGGGTCTTCGAAGATGTAGGGAAGGATTCTGGTGAGGAGCCGAACACAATTGAGAACTGAACACAACAGAACAAGCAACATTTCACAACAAGTACTAATGTTAGTAAGTAAATGTCAGAAATAATTCAAAGATCACTTATACAATACACGCATTAGTAGAACATGGGATTTTTGTATTGATTATGGCGCACCCGTGAAATTAATTCGAGATATCATTTCGGAAAAAAAGGCAAACAAAATTTCATCAAAATTCTTGGTACCTACTGACAGATTCTTGATTTCTGGGGTATTTAACGGAACCCTGGCTCTAAATTGATATTCCACCGGCTGAACTATGATTTTTTGGCGTTATATTCACCAGTTTATGGGACGGGAAACGCAAAATCTCCTGTGAGTGCGAAGACCAAAGAGCTGCGCTAAACAGGTTCTCCCCGTGATCTTGGCCCTGAAATTTCCTGCGTCCACAACGCAACGGATTCAAATTTGTTGGTAACGGATTAACGAGTGGTGACGTTAACGCTCTGATTAACGATGTTCAGATCTGACCACAAGTTAGTCCCGATCATCGTATCCGTAAGGGGCTGTCATTGCCCCTTAAAAGTGGACAAAAATGAGTGTTTTGCCCTGTCAATAGTTTTTTTTGTCGATTTTTTCGACTAAGAGGCGGCCAAGTCAGGTCCGCGTGAGTGGAGTTTTGGATTACGTGACCACTGCCCGTTACTTTCTGAAAACATGCGATAGTGGTCAAAAACGAAGCTTTTCGTGGATTCGGGTCTTTCACTCATACACACACATTCGTAAAAATCAAATCTTTTCCCCCAATTTATCAGCGAATTAGTGATTTTTCTCAATTTTAGCAGCATAAATTCGCAGTTTTCTGCTAAATTTGAGTAAAATTGCTAATTCGCCGCTAAAATGAGGAAAAAGCGCTAACTCGCATGGCTAAATGTGATAAAACCGCATATTCGTGGCAAAAATTAAGAAGTGCTAAAAATGAGAAAAATTGCTCATATTTAAAGTTGGAATTGAGTGATCGCCAATTGGCGATTTTTGGAGGCAGCTTCAATGATTGAAAAGAAGCGCTAATTCGGGGCTAAAAATGAGAAATGTGCTAACCCATTGCTACATAATGTGAATGCGTCGCCAATTACCTGGTAGTCAGAGAAAAAGTGCTTATTCACTGCTTAAATGGAGAAAATCGCGGCTAAAATGTGCTAAAACTCATGGCAAAATGTGAAAAAATCACATTCATGGCAAAAATTAGGAATAAGAGCTAATTGACGGCAAAAAGTGAGAGCAAGGGCTCATTTAAAGATGAAATTGAGAGCTCACGCCCATTCGCGATTTTAGGAGGCAGCTTCATAGATGTAATTGAGAAGAGGCGCTAGCTAATTCGGGTCTAAAAATCAGAAAAGTATTAAGGTGGGGTTTCAGGCGGGTTTCCTCGACCCCTTCCCAGACACCCTCGCCCAAACTTCGCAGATAAATTTTGGCTCCATTTCTGCACCAATATTCGATTTCAAAGTCTTATTTAATCTTCAGGAAGTTCTACAGTGACGATGGATCTTGCTTTTCCAAATTTCATCCCTGAAATAACCTTAAAACACATTTGAATTCTAAAGTATTTTGGGGTTATTTTAGAGACAAAATTTGAAAAAGCAAGATCTAACGTCACTGTAGAACTTCCTGAAGTTTAAAATAAGACTTTGATATCGAATATTGATGCAGAAATGGAGCCAAAATTTATGTGCGAAGTTTAGGCGAGGGTTGACTGGGAAGGGGTCGAGGAAACCCGCCTGAAACCACCCCCTTAATTCTTTGCTAAAAAGGAGGAAAAGTGCTAACTCACGGCATGGTTGGAAATAATTTCGGAAAAGCTCTTCAATCCGCGGCTAAATTTGAGAATAGCAATAATTCGCGGGGTATACTAATTTACATCCAAAATTGATCAAATTCACGGTTGCAACGGCCACGGCAAAAGTGCTAATTGAGAAAAAGCGCTCATTCACAGCTAAAGTTAAGAAAACGCTAATCGCGGATAAAAATGAGAAAAATAAGCTAATTCGCATCTAAAACTGAGAAAAAATGTTAATTTTTGGCTAAAAGAGGAAAAAACGCTAGTTCACGCAGGAGCGTAGCCAGCCTTTGATCTAGAGATGGGCATTCTGACGTGAGAACAAGTCAGATGCATCCCAATGCCTATTGTAGGCTAATATTCAGGGATTAGTCCCCAGAAAGAGAACTCGGTGGCTTATCAATTATAACGCGGGGGAAATCGACGCGGGAAATCATCAATTCGACCCCAGAAACTGAATTAGCGCAGTTAAAGTGGTCGTGAACCGTCAAAACCTAACATCTCTGCTGTGAAACTGTCTTTTTTTGCATTCTATTTCGGAATTTCCGTCAAATAACTGACAATTTTTTCACCAGAAAGTAATAGTTTTGGAATTGAACTTGAAATTCTCGTCTCCTGGGATGGTAACTGCGGTATTTTAGTCCCCTAAACTGGACACTTTCGTCGTAGAGACGAATGGGTTTTAAGCAACAAACTACCACAAAATTGGGTTTTCAGCAACAGAACAACTGCGACATTGGGTTTTCTATGAGTCAGACGTGCAAAAATTGGTTTTTAGAGCGCAAACTCCGTGAAATTGGTATATCAGATACAACATTTATTTTAGTATGAGAAATTCGGTAAAAGAGGGTGCCCAATGTTATCCCGGGCCCCGATTTCAATAAAGACGGCCCTGCGCGGGTCGGCGAGGGAGAAGCGGGTCAGTAAATTACCGGATCGTCATCAAACTTGGATGGCTTGTGACTGCCATCGGAGCAACGTCCAAATACAGAAAATCAGCCCAGTCAGAGCTCTTTAGGGCGAGTTGAGGACTGGTCCCCAAAATTCGTATTGTAGGTCCGCAAATTAGGAGGACCTCATTCAAGTGGCCGAGGTTTAGGGGTAACATTTGGCAGAATGGGTTTTGGTTGAATACTTCAGCTCAACACGAATTTTGAACTTTGGCAGGCCGGAGACTCAGAATCCAAGATGGCGACCAGTCAGTGGTCAGTGCGTACATTTTGGACGCCTATGTTAGAAACGCAGAGAGAAAACTGGAAGAACAAAAATAATTTCCAGACTCAGTAAACTGTGGTACTAACCGCTTCACCGAGTTCCCAAGTAAACCGGTCGCGTATCATGACGAAGGCGTAGTAATTACGGCATATACTAAGTTATGTCAACTCCTTCGTCATTATGCGCCAGTACCTGCGTTCGTTGACCACAATAATTACTTGGGGCAATTTATTATTGTCATCATTTTAGATCTAAAATCTTCCCTTCCGAGGTTATTCCACACGATTCACATCACCCCCTTGCAAACAGAATTCATCGCCTGAGACTGCTCAGTACCTTATTACTAGACAGACCAACCTCTCTGTTTTGTTTCAAAGTCCACAGGAATTACACAGAAAAAAAACATACCTGTTTGCTGTTCTTGCTGCGTGCGACAAGAGCTGTCCACAGCTCGTACCATTTTCTCAACCGCCTTGTAGCAGAGGGTGGCCAAATTCGACGGTGCCTCTTCTCGTAGAGCTCGTATCTCTGACGCCGGTACAAGAGTGAACACATCCTGTACACTGGTGACATTCTCGCTCCAGAATTGATCCCAGAATGTATCGTCAGCCGCGTCGATAGGCTACAAAACAGATCCAAAGGGTCATCCTGTTATCATCCATATGTTCACGATTTTCAGTGTCACTAATATCCCGGAACATTCATTCAAGGTAAACACAACAGGTAATTCGAGAAATGCCTTGCCGAGAAAATACAGGCAACTGCTAGGAAAGTACAATACACACACCTGAGTTTTAGACGTCAGTTGAATGACAGCCTTCCGAAAGTTCAACTTTGTATCCGTGTTCCCCATCCTCCCAAACGCTTTTTGCTTTAAACTCTACACAAATAAAATGTTGGTGCCCAAATCTAAAGAACTTGACACAGGGACCACAATACTTTATAAATTATTGACGTCAGCTAACAGCTACTACCCTTCCATAACTGTTTTGTGTCAGGTTATTTGGAAACAGAAGATAAGCCGGTGGTATCTTATCAAACTACACGCTAAATTAATTATATTTTTATAAACATTAACCAACATTTTCAAGTGTCTTTCATAATTTGTTGAACGTTGAAAGTTTCGCTTGATTTTTGTGGTTGTGGCTTTCTTGAAGCCTCTGCCTCCGCTTTTAATTGAGAGAACGCTTCATCAAAAGCTGAATTCACATCAGTGCCTTTATCTTTAGCTATTCTCTCTGTCAATTCGACGCATTTTTGACAAATAGTTTGATTGTTGGTGTCAGATAAATTGACGGCGGGCAGATTTGAGACCTTCTTGTGGAACTTTCTGTGGGTTGGAAAAATTAAAAGCCTTCAAAGGTAAAAGAAAAATCTCCCAAGTTACGGATAGTTACGCTCTAATGACGTCCTCGGGGTAAAATATTTTCCTTATCGGAACGTCTTGAGGAACCGGTTTTCCGTACATGGGTTCTTCTTTGGGGGGAAATGCTTGGTAAACCTCGTACCACATGGGTCGGTCTTCGAGTTTCATAGCTCCAGCTCTAACGAGCCCGGTAATCCTGGCGACAATGTTCGGTCACTTTTAGAACATTATTTAAGGAAGTTGAAACCGTTGACATACCTGGAGTAAATTGTGCCAATTTTTTCCAAGCGGTTGTGGGCCATTTTTTTCTCCGCAATTTAAATCCTAGTCCAATTTTTACAAGTTTCGTTTCATAAATCAAACCAAAAACCTTTTTACTGCTATCACGGATCACCATTTTCTGTTATCAGAATACTAAGACGCTAGCGACTCTACTGGAATGAAATCGTACTAACCAGCCCTCCAACTGACAAGTCAAAAAAGGATGTTCGGATTCTTCCAAAAAATATTTTTAATGGTTTATGGCGTTTTCTCTATTTTAACCGCGAATCAAGCGTTTTTTTCTACACTTCAACGCTTCTTCTCAATTTCTTTGGTGAATTAGCTGTATTTTTCTGCATTTTAGCCGCGAGTTAGCTAGATTTTCCCCCATTACGGGCATTTGCCGTTAATTAGCAAATTTGTATTCATTTAAGCCGCAAAATCAGCGTTTTTCCTCATTTTAGCCGCTAATTACAGATTTTTCTACATTTCAGCCACGAAATTTCTGAATTTCGCACTAAGTAACCAACATAAGCCACAAATTGGCGTTTTCTTCAACCACTAATTAGCGTTTTTTTTCAAACTTCAGCGTTTCTTCTCAATTTCATCGATGAATTAGCGATTTTTCTCCATTTTAGCCGCGAATTAATGATTTTTCTTCAGCATAAAATAGCTATTTATCTCCATTTTAGCCGCGAATTAGTTATTTTTCTCAATTTCATTCCATGATGGCACTTTTTATTAATTTCAGCTGCGAATCGGCTATGAATTAGATCTTTTTCTCAGTTTGAGCCAAGAACTTATATTGTCCTCAGCAGAAGTCGAAAGTTGTCGTTTTACATACTTCTAGGCCCGTATGCCAAGTCGTTCCTCGAATTTTCCTCACACTCAAAGCTCCCTCACAAAACTGGAAAAATTATAAAATAACATGTGATTCTACAGTTTGTGAGGAATGTTGGAGTCGAGGAAATTTCGAGGAACGACTTGGCATACTGACCCTAGCCTGGAAATTAGTTTTTTTTTTCTACATTTACAAATTCAAGACAACAATCTGGACACATTCCGGAGACAAATCCGTTTGCTCCCGAAGGCAACAATAAGCGATTTGACTCCAATTTAGCGGCGAATTCACGATTTTTTTTTCCACTTGAACCGCGAGTTATCGATTTTTCTGAATTGTTTGGCGTAAATTGGCGTGTTTTCCTAATTGGCCACCAGAAGTAGCTTCAAGAAACCGCGGCTTGCTATGAATTAGCAATTTTTTTTTAATTTGGATTTTTAGTAATTTGTCTACATTTAGCCGAAGAATTAGCGTATTTCCTCTAAAATTAGCGCTGAAATTCGTGGTTAAAATCGTGAAAAAACGTTCATTCGCGATATCTCTATGAAAATTCCAGACGAAATTAAGAAAAAACGCTAATTAAAGGCTATAAAAGCGAGAACAAAATAGCCGCTGAAATTGAAACAAAAAAAAGCACTAATTTCACAGGGCTAAAATTTAGAAAATGGCAAATTCGAAACTGACACTGTCGAAAATCACCGATTTGCGGATGCAAATAGAGAAAAGCCGCCAATTCGCAGCTAAACTTGCAAAAATGGCTAATTCACGACTTAAATTTTGAAAAATGGTTAATTATAGGCTAAAATTGGGACAAACGCTAATCCACAGCAAAAATTATATCTAATTTAATAGGTAACTGGTAAAATTAGGACAAATTCCTAATTCACTAATGAAATAAAAAAGCGTTAATTAGAGGCTAAAATTGGGGCAATTCTATTTCGCGGAAAAAACTGAAAAGAATCACTGATTGATTTGCGGCTAAAAATGAGAAACATCGCCAATTCATGAATGAAGTAGGGAAAACCACTAATTCGCTGATAAAGTCAAGAAAAAAAAAAAAAAACAGCTAAAATTCAGTAAAACGCTGATTCGCGACTAAAATTTAGGGAAAGAGACAAATCCGTGGCTTCCGAGGGCAATTTCCGGCCTAAATCAGAGACGAAATTCATAGGTAAAAGTTAGGAAAAATTGATAATTCGGGGGAAAAACCGCTAAATTTACGAAAACACTACTCCACAAGTGAAATTTTGAAAAAAAAATACTAATTAGCAGTTAAAATTGGGACAAACTGGGAAAATCGCACAAATCCGTGACTTCTGAAGGCCTATAACTGAGAAGAAATCCTTGAATTGATCTTGCGGGACAAAAATAGTTTATACACCTCTAATTTTAGGGTAATATCGAGAAAAATAACTAATAATAATAAGCGCGGCTAAAATAAATAAACGGGCCAACAGCTCAAAGTTGACTGATAATTTGGTGCTGAAGAGTTTAAAAAACGCTAATTTACAGAGAACATTTGAAGAGGCTTTTTCTCAATTTTACAGGTGGATTAGCTATGTTTCTTCATTTTAGTCACGAATTAGCGATTTTCTCTAATTAAGCGACTAAAATTGAGACAAATCGCTAATTCTCTAATGAAATTCACGAAAAGCACTTATTAGCGGCTAAAAATTGGGGCAATCCTAATTCGCGGACAAAACTGAAAAAAAAAAAAATCGCTAATTAATTGACGGCTGAAATTGAGAAAAAATGCTAATTCATGATTGAAATTGGAAAACCCCTAAACGCTAAAAAATTGTTGCTAAAATTAAGGAAATATGCTAATTTACTGCTAAAATTGAGGGAAAAAACGCTAATTCACAGCTGAAAATGACAAAACGTCTACTCGCCGATTCTTAGGGGCAACTTCGGGGCTATAACTGAGAAAAATACTAATTCATAGATAAAAAAGAGAACAACGCGAATTCAAGTCTAAAAATAGAGAAACACGCTATTATGATAAAGTGTACAAATTTGGCAGCTTTGAAAATTGAGAATAAGCGCGAATTCACCGAAAATGCCAACTCGCGGATTCTCGGGGCGAAATAGCCTGATTCACGACGTGAAATAGAGAGAAACGCGAATTCGCGTCTAAAAGTGGAGGAAAACTTTAATTCACAACTCACACAACGTAAGATAAAATCGAAGGATAAAATCGAGAAAAAGCTCTATAATTCGCAGCTAAAATTAAGAAATGTGCGGTGAGGAAACATCAACTCACGGTTCCTAGAGGCAAGTTTCCTGCTGAAACTCAGAAAAAAAGAGAGAGATTTATGGTAGAAACCCCTCCCCCCAGATGAAATCCTAGATCCGCCACTGATGACAGCTAAACTTAACTATCTGATGTGTATTTTATACTCTGAGCGCCCTGGCTTCTGTAGATCTCTAGACAATCCCATCCCAACGCTCAAATACGCTTCTCGTCAGCCTTAACCCTTCCCCCTTCACACACACATTTTGATAGACGCGCCCCTTATGACACGGCGCGGCGGCACCCCCTGCTCGATTCCCATTAAAGCCGGTACTGATTAGCTCCAAGAACGACTTATTAAATGAGAACATTTTTTTTTCCTCCAAGACATTTAGTCCGGGAGCCCACACTATGAAAAATCCGGGTCATTTGATCGCGTCTGGCACCTGCGCAGGATGTTTTTTTATGGTCTTAGGAGATGACACTTCTGAGATCGCCAGACATTTTCCGTGGAACAGAGGCTCACAGCAACGCTACGATTCGCGCCTCCTCTTGGGCGGCTAATCCCCCGCTAAAAGCCCACTTATTCCAGACCAAAATTGAAAAATAACACTAATTTTGGGCGGAAATTGAGATAAATGGCTAATTCGCGTCCGAAATTATGGAGAAAAATAGCTGATTCACGTACAGAAGTGAGAATAAGTGCTCAATCACGGATAAAATTATAAATTAAAATTATGGATAAAATTAATAAAAATACATAGCTAATTCGCGAGGTAAAACGTTACTTCACGGATAAAATTGAGAAAAAGCTATAACATCGCGGATAAAGTGTAAGAAACAGATATTCGCGTTTAAAATTACGAAAGGCCCTAATTCACGGATAAAATAGTGAAAAATCGATTGAGAACGCAAGTTCGTGGCTCAATCTGAAGAATGGCTAAAAACTGCAAAGAACGCTAATTTGCGGGGAAAATTAAAGAAAAGGTGCTAATTCATGGACGAAATTGGAGAAAATGGGGGGGGGGGATAAGTCACGTATTCACGGCTAAAGTGAAGAATAAATTGAAAAACAAAAAACAAACAGAAAAACGCTACTATGGCGTTTAGGCTAGGAGTATGGAAACGACAGTTTTTAGCTTTTGAAGGCAAGCCCCGTTGCTCAAACTGCAAAAACGCCAATCCATAGCAAAAAGTGAAACAAATCTCACTAAATCGCAGATAAAATGAGGGAAAATCGATAAAATGACAAAAAATCGCTAATTCGCGGCTAAAATGGAGAAAAATGTTTAATTAATCGATAAAATTGAGAAAAATCGCTGAAGTGTAGAAAACGCTAATTCGCGTATCAAATGGAGAAAACGTCAATCGAGGCCAAATTTCAGAAAAAGCGTTAGGTAATTCGCGGCGAAAATTGTGGGAACTTAGTTCGTTGATGAAACGTAGACAAATCCATAATTAGGGGCTAAATTGAGGAAAAATGCTAATTAGAGGCTAAAATAAAGAAAAAATGGTTAATTGGGGAGTTAATTTGAGAAAATTTGACAATTCACAGGTAATTGAGAAATCAGGAAAAAACACGAATTCACTACAAAATTAAGATAAATCGCGACTTCGCGGTTAAAATGGTTAAAACGCCAATTGCGGCTTCTGATTCGAACCGATCAGGATAATGCGGTAATTCGTGGGTAAAATTCAGGAAAAGCGTTAGGGAAACAAAACTCTCATTGATGGCTCGCTATGAAACTAAAATTAGGAGATACGCCAATTCACGGTTGAAGCCAACCGGTTAAATTGAGAACGTTATTTTGCTATTTCACTGAAATAAAATTGAGTAAATGGCAAGTCGCGTTTTCTGTAGACCCTTCGTGGCTATAATTCACGGGTAAACTCGCTCATTAGCGGCTCAAATCATTGCAAGAAAAATCACTAATTCACGGCTGAAATGGATATAACACGCTAATTCGCGTCTAAAATAGAGGCAAATCGATAATTCGCGGTTAAAATGGAGACAAATAGGCTAATTCACCGATGAAATTGAGAAGTGGTGAAGTGTGGAAAAAAACGCTACCTAATTCGCCGCTCCTCAAGGCAACTTCACGGAGGCCTTGGTGACAGATTCTCTCGGGGTAAGGGGGAGGTCAAAATGTCGAAGGTCGGCACTGCAATGAGCTGCTAATTTTTTTGTGCAAATGCGTCATAGCGCATTCACAGTGTCATGGCCATTTGCTAAGTTCTCAGTGTTGTGCTTAAGCGCGCCTCGATGGTGTAATGGATACAATGCTCGCTTCGCAACCCAGCGGGCCTGGGTTCGAATCCAGCTATTGCCCATTGCACTATAAGGCTGCGGCGGGCTGTGACACCGCTCACTCGGCTTCACGGCGGTGTGCGTATGACAAACCGCGCATCGACCGAAACGCCCGCGTAGTACGGGTGTGAAGTGCACACCTGATGGAGTTACAGGGTATGGTGTAAGAGCCACACGAGCTTAGGCGCCAGCGGGCTCGGTAGATCCGAGTCCGCACCCTCAAGAAAAAAAAAAAAAAAGTGTTGTGCTTGCTGTTGCGAGGGGGGGGGGATGGGTGGCCCGCCTGAGTTCTTACAACTAGGTTTATGGCCCACGACCAAAAAAGGTTGGCCGGCCCTGTCCTAGACAAAAAAAAAAAATTGTCCGGCGCAGGTGCCAGACACGATTAAATGACCCGGACTTTCCATACTGTGGGCTTCCGGACTAATTTCGAGATCTTGCCCGGATACATTTCAAGCCATGGGGAGCTAAATATGAAGACAGATTCATGACCCATACTGCCGAATCTGAGACTAAATCAATAGTTTCAACAGGAACCGGTGTTATTTAGGTTAATTCAACAGTTAACGGTTTCTGGGTAGATTGGTCAAATGTTGCCTATGGGAAGTGGATTTTCTAGGATATGAAAGTAATCCTTCGTTGCAGACTAAACAAAGAACTAGCAAGACTGCACAATGCACAAACAAGTCCAGCCTATGAATAAATAATATAATTCATTTTTACTGCCTAACAATATTAGAAGTCCAGTCTTAAGCGTTTTTACCCTGGAATCGCTCAGCGGATTTGTGACTCATTTTTTTGCAATTTAAGGATCGCTTAAATAAACTCACCAATGTCCAAGTTTATCACGACAGTCGATTCGCCAGAGCAAGCATAGCGTCTGAAGTTGACGACTTGACGCTGTACTCTCCCGACAACCAGGCCGCTACAGTTTTCGAATACAGTCGACTGAATTTCACCTTGAATTCCGGGTGACTTAGTCGTACGCCACGCTGTTTCAAAGAAGTCGACACTGCCCACATGAGTTTTCTTTTTTTCAAAGGGTCCAAAATTTCAGGCGGCCGTTTGGGCACTTGTTGCGCGGCGCCGGCATTCAGCAACGGATGAGCCGGTGGCGCCATTAGTGTGGTTTTGTTGGTTTTTGAGTCGATTTTCTTGATGACGACGGTTCGATTGGACAGTCGCCACGGGCCGGAGATCATTTTGACGGCGTCTCTTTTTGATTTTAAATAGTCGATGGGCGTTCTACGGGATTGATTGATGTCTTCGTCATTTTCTGTCTTGACTGGCGGAAGAAGGCACGTCGAGGCTGTAGGAGTTGAGTTATACCATTCGGATAACTTCAGTAGGAGAAGTTCGTATTCTTCGCACGACGAATCTTCATTTAAGCTATGAAAAAAAGAAAATGAAAATAAAAAATATCAAGTGAAATCATACAAATTCCTGTACCATAAACCAAGACTGTGAAAAACCGGTCGTTCTCCCGAGGATTGAACGAAAGACAAACTGTCGTGATGTCTGTTCCACAGTTGAAGCACGGCATCCACGTCAAACTGTCGAGCGTCAGTAATGGACGGAGGGGGTGGAACTCCGGTCAGTCGACATCGAAGTCTCGTATTGTCATCGTCCCGGCGACCAGAGACGCATGAGAGCTGCGAGTTTGCCTCGACGGACTTGGTTGACGTGTTAGGAGACGATCTGTCATCGACTGGAGAGTAAAATAAATTATATACTTCACCTTTGTAGACTGTAATGTCACTAAACGAGTTTAAAGCACAAGTAAAATCATACAAATATCTTCGTCAGACAGGCAGGCCTCATCACAAACATCTTTATTTTCCATTAATGAACACTTAAATGTAACTCAACTTCAAACAGGATCACGACCCAATTTACAAAATAACTCAAAGGCTCATTTTTCGCTAGAAGGTTACGTTGTCAATTAGAAACCAACACGAAGGTTATAACATTAGATTGCTGTTCTGATCTGCCCATTTTCTCCCTTGATTTTTTGGTGAAATTGTTCGTTCAAAAATATGGATAAAACGGAGAAAAAAGCGGATTTAGGTCTTCTCGAAGAAGACGACGAGTTCGAGGAGTTCCCCGCTGAAAGTAAGGAACTACGGTATGACGTTGAATCGCCTCATTCATCTGGTAATTTTGTTTTTATTTTCCCCTAAAAGACTGGACCGGAAAGGACGAAGATGAGAACGATATTAACATTTGGGAAGACAACTGGGATGACGAAAACATAGAGGACGACTTCAGTGAGCAACTCAGGTTTGATTTGGGGTTTAATTAAGGCAAATAACGAGTTCGATGTACAATTTTTTGGTATTTTCAGAGCGGAACTAGAAAAACAGAAGGCGAAATAACCAGTCTGCTGCAATGTTACTAATTGTACTATTCACTCTTTAAATATAATTTCTTTTTGTACTACAATTACTTCCTAGTTGGTCCAGTACAGTGCCAATTTCAAACATTAATTATTCCCTGTTTTACGGGAATACAAAGCGTTACGCATGCGTGTGTTCCCTCAGCTGTTTTTTTTCTTTCTCTATCATTCTTTTCTCCACCATTGTGATATCGTCCTTCTGTGGCTTTTTTGAGAGCAGAATCTCATTCGGAGGAATTAAAATCTCGTAAGAAAATGTCCAGCGTTCCAGCTAAAATCAGTAAGCCGCAATTGCGAGGCCTTCTCGCCAATCAAATCAAGAAGAACATCATCATTGCAACTGTTCTGGGTGTCGGTTCGGGCATTGCCTTTTACTATGGTGTGGTTGCGCCGAGGAAGCAACGTTACATCGACTTTTACAGGTAGAATTAAATTCTGACTAGTCTTAAAAATCTTTAACGGAGCGATGTTATTGAATACGTCTTGTTTCACCATGGTGGGCCAGGAACTACGATGCTGAGAAGGAATGCCAACGCATGATTCGAACTGGTCTCTTTGAATCGGGCTCATGAACTGACGAATGAAATGGCTTTAGTAAAAATGTCTTTTTATTAATATCTTAAGGTAATTTGTTCAATATAATAGATCTGAGTTGTCTAGGTCTTTAAAATCGTCGTTATCCCGGGTATTGGACACATTTGGACAAGATTCCAAGTATCTCGAATCCAATTTGTGCGGCGGGTAATGCCTGGCAACATTAGTGCCAACGTAGGGAACGAGTCTGACTATATTCGCAGCTCTTCGGGAAGAGGCTGAATGGCATAGAGAACACTCGTAAAAGGGAAGAAACTGTGGTAAAGAAGGATCTGTCTAAAAAGCAGATCTGCAAGATTAACACCTCGCATCTGCAGATTAACACCTAAAATTCCGCAATTCAATGAAAATAGGGCTATAATAGAAAAAAAAGTTACAGAAGACTAATAATAGACACAACATAGCTAATCGTATTTTGAAGAGGCAATAATTATAAGCGACTCACTCCATCGATCACTTTGACGTAATCGTTCAGCCTTAAATTGCATGAAATAGCTGTGAGTAAGTTGCAGATCTGCACGCTGCTAGGGGAAGTGCTAGGTGTATTGACAAGGAGCGGTCAAAATTGAGTCAAATCTTCATAAATGATATGAATGGCTCTAGTATGCATTTCGAGGCTGAACATTTGACGCAAAGAGGCCGAAGTGCCTGTTCTATTAATACAGGGTCGACATTGAGCTAAAGTTTTGCAAATGGGATGATGAGCTGTTGCATGCAATTTAAAGCTGAACGAATTAAGCAAAAATGATTGATGAATCGCTTATAAATTTTGTCTCTTCAAAATACGATCGGCTATTTGTTGTGCCTATTATTGGTCTACTGTAACTTTTTTTTCATTACAGTCCTATTTTCGTTGAATTACGGAATTTTAGATGTTAATCTGCAGATTTGGGGTGTTAATCTGCAGATTTGGGGTTTAATCTGCAGATGCGAGGTGTTAATCTTGCAGATCTGCGTTTTAGACAGACCCGGTAAAGAGCATGGTAGAAGGACGTAAACCCTAAAAGCCACTGACAGTTCTTCTTTAAATCATTCAGATTTAACATAGGGAGAAACCGTGGATTGGTCGAGCCTCCCATGAAACCTGAAAACTTCAACGAGTTGCAGGCGGGATCGTGACATTTGGTTTCTGTATTAGCGAAACCCCAAAATTGTTTTTCCATCTAAGATGTTCGATCCAGCCTTGGCGATTTCGATGAGAAATTTGGTTTTGGAAGTGCCAAACTCGGTGAATCTCGAATTTCACGGTTTTAATTAATAATAATAAAAAATCCGCGGAATTACATATTTCTCTCACGCACTTGGGTCTTAAAAAAACCAATTCAGTAGGTTTTGCTCTTATCAAAACCAAGAGCCAACATCGCGGGATTTTCTCACTGACAGTGGCGGATTTACGGGGTGGGTTTTGGGAAATCCACCCCCGCCCATAAGAAGATGGCGCCGACTATAATTTGTGGACTGTTGAAGGGGGCGCTGCACAAATGAACCTTCGACCCCTCTCACAAAGCGAGGAGGGTTGTCCGCAACGGGCTACCATTCAGGGGTCGCAGCTGCGAGGGGGATATGGCCCCCAGAGCTACAAGTATACGAAAGAACGAGCCCCCAGCTCAAACGCTCTAAAGAGCCCAATAAAATCTTCAAAAATGAGTGTTTCTCGTTGAAGTTAGATTTAGCAGATTTTCTCGACTTCAAGCTTCCTTGGACTTCAGACCCCACGCAGTAACGTACCTACCGAGTTAGTGGCGAGGAGGGGGGGGGGCGTACCGCCACGGGCCCCTGAAAAGCTTAAATACGGATTAATGAGGATTTTTACGTTATCCATGGATGTAGTGTAGGTATGTCAAGAGGACGGACGGTTGGACAGCGATTTGGCTACTTTCTACGAATTGTAGCCAACCTGGAGAATATAACGTTGCAAGTGATATCAGAAAAGAGTTTGGGCTGAATATTCGATTGAGCCCACGAAAAGCGCTATTCCGGTGGCTCAAAGTGAGAAAATTCGCGGCTAAAAAGAGAAAACACATCGTGTCCCCAGTTTCGTTGTTTCCTTGAGCCCAGTAAAGTGCTGATCGGCAATTTGTAACTTGCTGACACGACAAAAAAAAATTGCCAATATTCGTGACTATAACTGCGTAAAAAGCGCTGATTCGTGGTCTCGCGATGCAACTTCCAGACTAAAATTGAGATCAACTGCTGATTCGCGGTGCATTGAGGCCAATCTGCGAATAAATTGTGAAAATCAACGCAAAAGTGTTGTTTTTAGACCAACCCCGTGGTTAAAATTCAGAAAACACGTTTTAATATCGACGAAAAAAATACGCTTTCAAGTTACTAAATTGGGCAAAATGGAAATTCACAACTGAAATTGCCAAAAATAGCCCATTCGCGTATAAAAAAGGGAACAGATGCTAATTCGCCGCAAAATTAGCAGAATACGCTATTTCACAGCTGAAATTGAGAACAATCGCTAATTTGCAATTTGCGGATATAAAGTTAAAAAAAAAAAAAAACGTTAATTGGCGGATACAAATTAATACAATCACAGATTCGAGGCTAAAATTGAAAAAAATCACTAATTAACACGCGGCTACAGTGAAGAACAACGCTAATTTTCAGTTCAAATTGGGGAAAAATGTATAATTCTCTGTTGAAATTGGAAAAATAGTTAATTAGTAACTTCAATTGAGGGAAACTCTTGGAAAAAACCGGTTGGAAACGCAACTACGCTGATAAAATTTAGAAAAAGCGCCAGTCAGTCAGTCTTCCCTCGTCGAGGTGCGTAAAAAAACGAACTGGTTCCGGTTGCTCGCCCCCTTTAGCGCATGGAAACACCTCAACGAGGGAAGACTGACAATGTGGGCTCCTACGGCTACAACTATATGCATGCATGACCTACTAGCCCCCGTAGTTTAAGCGATCTTATTAACAATATTATATAAAATTGCTAATGCGGTGCTAAAATATGGAACACCCGTTAATTTGCGGGTAATATTTAGAATAATAAATAATCAGTCTGGCTTTTTCTAGGGAAAAAGTGCTAATTCGCGGCTAAAAACGGAAAAATTCGCCAATTTACAGCTAAAATTGCGAAAAACTCCAATTAGTGACTGAAATTGAGACAAATTCTAATTGGCGTCGAAACTGAACATACGCCATTCGCGCCCTTCTGAAGGAAATAACTTATGAGGCTGGGAATTTGAGAAAAAGCTCCAATTTATGGCAATAGGTAAAAATAAAACCGCTAATTCGCGGGTAAAACTGAGAAAAGTGCTAATCTTCAGCTGAAAAAATTGCTAATTTGTTGCAAAAATGAAGGAAAACTCCAAAACACGTGGATAATTAAGACCCATCGCTCACGAAATAAAATCGCTTATTTTGCTGCTAAAGTTGAGAAAATGCGCAAAACCGAGGCAAAACCGCTAATCGTCGGTTGAAATTAAGAAGAACGTTACACGCGGCCAAAATTGAGAAGAGCGCTAATTTGCGGGTAAAATTGACAAAAAGCACTCATTCATGGCTGAAATTGAGACATTTGCGGCTTAAACTGGTCATAAGCGCTAATTGGCGGATAGAAGAAAAGGGGAAATAGCGGTAATTCGTGACTGAAATAAGATCGGCAAGTTGCAAATTGCCGATCAGCACTTTACTGGGCTCAATGACCTAACGAAACTGGGGGACACGGTGTATTTTCTCTTTTTTGCTGCTAATTTTCCTCAAGGCACCGCGAATTTTCTCAATTTGAGCGACCAGAATAGCGCTTTCGGGTGCTCAATTGAATATTTCAGCCCGCACTCTTTGCTGATTTCACTTTGCAACGTCATATTCTCCAGGTCGGATACACTGAAATTCGTAGAAAGTAGCCAAATCGCTGTCCAACCGTCCGACCTCTTCACATACCTACATCCATGGATCACCTAAAAATCCTTGTTTTTCCTCTTTTCCCGGGGGCCCCGTCTGACAGAGGGGCCGGGGCAGTCCTCGCCCCTAGCGCGGTAATTTTCGTCCTAAAATTAACGATTCCTAGAAAATTTACGATTTCCCCTTGAAATTCACAATTTCCAATTCGAACTAACAATTTCCTTACAAAAAGTTGAAAATTCATTCAAAAAGGTCAATATCCTAAGCTTCTTCATAAAATTAAATATTTCCTTATTAAACTGGCGATTTACTATTCAAATTTACACCTTTTAAACTGAGAATTTTCTAAAATCAACCATCAAGCTAGAGAACTTATAGTTACACACAGGTACTGACATTACCCGCCATATGTGGTCTTTTAGAGAGGGAAAGGCTTGTGATTGGCTGGTGAGCGGAACCTACATGACCGGAGCAGCAAATGAGAGATATCAAATCTATTTGATCCCTTTGTGGAGGGGATGACCAAACATGGCGGACTGTCAGGCTAGGAACTTATAGAGCCTTAATCAAGCCACATTCACAGGCAAGCTTTAAAAAGCTAAGCTGTGGTCTTCATAACCAATCAGTGCGCTCCGCGCTGTGGACTCGGAGGGCTCTGATTGGTTGAAGCCTACAGCTCAGCCTTTTAAAGCTTGCATGTGAAGGCGGCTTTATGCTCGTATAGCTTGAGATTTCATAAAACAGGCAATTTCGTTATTAAATTGACAATTTCCTAGTGAGACTGACGAGTTTTTTCATAAAATGGACAATATGTCACCATAACATTGCTCTTGGTGAAGCTTTTCACATATTTGTTGCCCTTTGACACGGAATTTCGCGTAAATTTCTCGCGATTCACGTGAGTGTTTTCCGGAATGTTGCGTTTTGCCCGCCGTGGGTGCGTTTTGCGACTCGGTGTGCCACGGCCTTTCAAAAGAGTTTTTTCCTAATAGTTCGAGAGCTAGCGACAGTCCCATTCAACCGGAAGAACATAGTCACCGAATGTGTGCAAAATGATGGCATTTGACCAGGGGCGGATACATGGGGTGAGCGATCGGGCTGAGCCCGAAGGGCCGGAGGCCCCGAGGGCCAGTGCGGCCGGAGGGCCGATGCCTGCCCCTCCCCCCAACTCTTTGACGGATCCTAGTCCTCCTGAGAAAGCTGGTAACTACAGATTATTTTTTCTCGGTGATGGTCCTTAAGGTAAGCCTACAGAATCCCGGAACTGGCCTATTATAGGTACAATGAGACAAATGAGAAAACCTATCAAGTAGAATTTTCTTAAAACCGGGACAACCTTCAACCCATGACTCATGACACCAGGCTGTTTTATAGCGTATAGTTTAGCAGTTGGCTCAAAATTCACTCATTGAGAACACCTACTCTAAAGGCCTGCCGCAGCAATTTGTGCCTCACCCTCATGCTGCATACATTTTCCCCATAATTTGCTGTCTTATGTCTGCACACCGATACCGATTTTATGGTCCCGTGGCAATCTTCAGGGAACTGGGCGTTAGGACTTGATCGGGGACTTAGGCATACTACCTCGTTAGATTCAGCTCAGCTAAGCAGATTGTGATCTTTGTGTGTAGTTTTTTCTCTTCCACCTAGGGACGCCGCGCCGTGTCCTTAGGGGCGCGTCTAGCAAAATGAGCAGGGGAGAAGGCAGGTGGACGACAAAAAATGACCTAAGAAGCTCATTTGACTTATGAGTATTTCAAAACTATAAAATAGCCGAAAATTGAAATTTTTTTTCAATTTTAGCCGTGGATTAACGAGCATTTCCTCTACACTTTGTCCGCGAATAGGTGATTTTCCTTAATTTTAGCTGCGAAGTAGCGTTTTTATCTCATGTTAGCGATTTTTCTCTATTTTTGCCATGAATTGAAGTTTTCCTCGATTTTTGCAGCAAATTATCGATTTTTTACCTTTTCAGCAGTGAATTAGCACTTTGAGCTGCAAGTATGGCGTTTTTCGTTTATTTCAGCCGCGCTAATTAATTAATTAATTTCTCAATATTGACCGCAATTTTTTTTCAACTTTATTCCAGGTATACGTCCGAAGTTACCTTCAGAAGCAACAGATTATTGTCTTTTGTTGAATTTTAGCCCCGAGTCAGCGTTATTACTAAATTTTAATCGTGAATTGGCGTTTTCTCTAAAATAGCAGTCAATTAGCCGATTTTTTTCATTGGAATCCGCGAATGAACGTTTTTTCTAGACTATCCGCAAATTATCGGACTTTTTAGAAATTTTAGCTGCCAATTAATTATCTATTCTTTTCAATAAAGTCCGCGACATTGGATTGTTCCAAGTTTAGCCGCTAAGTAGCGCTTTTTGTCAAACTTCATTAGAAGCTATTTTTCTCAATTTTTGCCGTGGATTAGCATTTTTCGAAAATTAGCTGTGAATTGTGACTTTTCACTTTTTTATCAGCGAACGGGCACTTTTTTTGCAGTTTTTTTTGGCTCATGTTTCCTTAAAGCTTCCGCGAATAAAGTACAGAAAAAGCGCTAATTCATGAATGAAATTGAGAAAAATGGCTCATTAGCGGTTAAGATCAAGAAAAATACGAACTCACCGCAAAAACTCCGAAAAAACGCTAATTCACCGCTAAAATGGCGAAAAATCGCTAATCCACCGATAAAATTCAGAAGCGCTGACGTGAGGAAACCGCTAATTTGCTATTTAAATGGACAAAACGTCAAATTCGCAGCTTCTAAAGGTAGCTTTGTGCCAGAAAGTGAAAAAATCGTCAGAAAAAGCTTTACGTAGTTCGCGACGAAAATCGTGGCTGAAAGGTATAAAAATCTATAATTTTAGCGGCTAAAATGAGGAAAAACGCTAATGTTGTGTGGTTATAATAAGGATAAATGGCTAATTGGGGTTTAAATTGAGAAAATTTGCTAATTCTGAGAAAATTGAGAAAATGCCAAGCCGAGGCTTCCGGAGGCAACTTTGCAGCCAATTAGCAAAAAGCGCTAATTTATGGCAGAAATTGAGAAAAATCGTGTCTAAAATGGAAACGTATCGCTTATTCGCGGTTGGAATGGGGGAAATATCGAATTCACCGATGAAATTGAGAAGAACCTCTGAAGTGTTGAAAAAAGTGTAGAAAAAAAAACATTTTTTCGACAAGACGGGTGGGTGGATAGCGCTGGTTTAGTGGGTAACTAAAGCATTTTCGGCTATGCGTCTACATTACGTTTTTGTGCGTCCAGGCACCCCCCCAGGTACCCGCGAGTTTCGCACTAAAGCTGTCCTGGCAGTAACGGAAATGTATTTTCGTTTCACTCTGTGACGTGATGTAAGGAAATACCCCGCTAAGATTGTTTGCTAAGAAGTGTTTCTTTCGTCAAGAGAATGAGATTGCCTTTGTACAAATAACCACTTTATTCAGAGGTCAAGCGAAATGCATGATTTTTAGGTTCCTTTAGAATATGGTTCAACTATAATTTGCCGCTAAAATCGGGAAAAATTGCTAATTAACCGATCAAAGTGAGAAGGAGCGAGGAAACGCCAATTAGCGGCTTCTGAAGATAGCTCCGTGGCTGCAGAAAGCTAACAGAATCGCTAATCCGTGACAAAATGGGGAAAAAGCGGTAATTCGCGGTGAAAATTAGGGAAAATCTCTCATTAGCGGCTAAAATAAGGAAAAACACAAATTCACGGCAAAAATAGAGAAACATCGCTAATTCTCGTATAAAAAGCAGACAAACCGCTAATTCACTGATAAAATTGAGAAGAAGCGTTGAAGTGTGGAAAAAAACATAATTCGCGGTTAAAATGCAGACAAAGCCAAATCGCGGCTCCTGAAGGCAGGGGCGTAGCAAGGGCAAGTGATGCCCGGTGCGGGTCTCTTTTTGATGCCCCCCCCCCCTGAGGATTAAATTCGGGTTAAACTTTTGACCATAAATACCCCTAACGTTCATTCGTCTTTTAAAACCAAAACGAAAAATTTCACGTTTTCTTTCAATAGCATAATTATACCGACAGTTCCTGGCATTCCAACCTCGCTATTCCGAAACACGAACAAAAGAGGATCACCAAGCACACAGCGATGCGAGCATAAATTAGCGCGGAACTATGAGTTCTCAGTGAGTTAGCCCCACACAGTAGCGTACCGCGGTTAAGGGGCGAGGGGCGGACCGCCCCGGGCACCCTGACAGGCGGGGCCCCCGAACAGCTTAAATAAGGAAAAATGAGGATTTTTAGGTTCATTCACGTGAAAAGGTTGGACAGCGATTTGGCTCCTTTCTACGAATTTCAGTCTATATCCGACCTGGAGAATATAACGTTACAAGTGATGTCAGCAAAGAGTGTGGGCTGACTAGTCTATTGAGCCCCCGAGAGTGCTATTCTGGTGGCTGAAATACAGAAATTTGCGCCTTCTTGAGGAAAATTCATGAATAAAATAGAGAAAACAGACCGTCCCCAGTTTCGTTAGGTCCTTACAAGCGCACTAATATACTGATAGGCAATTTAGAACTGTGTGACGCGGCAAAAACTTATGAAAATGCGCTAATATTCGTGACTATAACTGCGAAAAAGCGTTGATTCGTGGTCTCACGATGCAAATTCCAGACAGAGATTGAGAAAAAAAGTCGTCGATTCACAGTGTATGAGGGCTATTCCGCGGATAAAATGTAGACATCAATGCAAAAGTGTTGTTTTTGGGCCAAGCCCGCGGCTACAATGGAGAATACACGCTTGTAATTCAAGGTTGTACAAGTAAAAAAAAAAACATCGCGGCTGATATCGACAAAAAAAACGCTAATTCGGATTAAAATTGGGCCAAAATGGCAAATTCACAACTGAAATGGCGAAAAGATTTGCTAATTCGCTGCAAAACTATCTGAAACGCTATTTATAACAGCTGATATGGAGAAAAATCACTAATTCGCGGATAAAGTTGAGGAAAAACGCTATTTCGCGGATACGAAAAAGAAGAATATCACCAATTCCCGGCTGAAATTGAGAAAACGCAAATCCGTATAGCGTCTGAAAGATTCGAGGCTCAAACTGAGAACCAGCGCTAAAGCCAAATCAGAAAGTAGAAAAAAAATGCGAGCCTAAAATCTAAAAAACAACACGGCTAAAATTGAAAAAATATATTAATTAGGGCGGCTAGCATTAAGAAAAACACTAATTTTCAACTCAAACTGAGAAAAAGTGCTAATTCGCTACTAAAAATGAAATCTGTGGCTGAAAATGAGGAAAACGACAATTCGTGGCTAAAATTGAGAAAAAGCGCTAACCCGTGGCCAAAATTGAGGAAAATCACTAAAAGTTCGAGGCCAAAACTAAACAACAAACGCTAATCCATTGCAAAAATTAAAGGAAAAAAATGCCAATGTGGGACTGAAATGTGAAAAAAAGTAAATAAATAAATAAATAAAAATAAACAACAACAAAAAACAAAAAAACACAGCTAATATTGAAAACATTCACTAATTAGCGCGGCATAAATAAAATAAAAACTCTAGTATTCAGCTCAAATAGGGAAAAAGTGCTATTCCTGGCTAAAAATTGAGGAAAACGCCAACTCGTGGCTAAAATTGAGAAAATTCGCGAATTCACTGGCTAAAAACGCTTCTACGCAGCTTAAAGTGAAAAAAAGCGCTAATTGGCGGCTAAAATTGAAGGGAAAAGTTTTGGATAAAGTGTTCAAGAATTTCTAATTCCGCCATCTCGTGTTCTGAGGGCAACTTTGTGACTGAAATTGAGAAAAACGGCAAATTCATGGCTATAAGAAAAAAAACAAAAATAAAACACTAATTCACGGCTAGAACTGAGAAGAAGCGCTAATTCATAGTTAAAATTTAAAAAATGCTGATGCGGTGCTAAAATGGAGAAGAACCCGCTAATTTGCAGCTAATATTGAGAAAATCAGTAATTATTCTGACTAAAATTAAGAGAAAGGTTAATTTTCAGCCTGAATTGAAAAAAGTGCTAATACGCTGCCAAAAATGGAAAAATTGCCAATTTGCACTTAAAATATCGGAAAACGCCAATTCGTGGTTAAACTGAACAGACGGGTTAGAAACGTTACTACGCTGCTAAAATTACGAAAAAGCGCTAATTCGCGGCTGAAATATAGGGGAATCACTAATTCACGGCTAAAATAGAGAAAATTCGCGGCTTCCTCGGTCAACTTTGTGGCTAAAATTGAGAAAAAGCGCCAATTTATGGCCACGGGTGAAAAACCGGCAAATTGCGGCTAAAACTGAGAAAAAAACAAGAAAATGCTAATTTTTCGTAAACATTTAGAAAAACCCGCTATTTTGCGGCTAATATTGAGTAAATGCTAATTTTCAGTTCAAACCGAGTAAAGTGCTAATTCTCTGGTTCCTTCTAGAAAAAATCGCTAATTTGTGAAAATTGTGAAAAACGCCAACACGAGTAAAAGTTAAGAAACGTCGCTGATTCACAGGATAAAAAAGCTACTTTGCTGCTAAAGTTGAGAAAAAGCGCGTGTTTATGTCTATAAGGTGGGGAGGGGTGGGAATACCCCCACTAATTTGCGGCGAAAAGCGCTAATTTGCTGGTAAAGTTGACAAAAAGCACTCATTCGCGGCTAAAATGGAGAAATTCGTGGATTAAACTTGGCATAAGCGCTGTTTGGCGGATAGGTTGGGGAAATAGCGGTGATTTGCCTAAAACAAGGAAAAGGCCTTGGCTACAATTAGGAAAAGGCCTTAGCGGTTACCAATAGAGGTTTGTAATAGTTATGTATAATTAGAGACTTTTAGGGGCCTCTTGAAGGTTTCCGCCCCGGGCCCCGATACGTGTAGGTCCGCCAGTGGCCCCACTCATCAACGGATGTTGCGTGTTGGATCGGTGGGGAGCTTAGCTGCTTACTGCTTGGGTTTCCTAGGAAGGCGCAAGGCGTGCCGTAATGTTGCGGCCGTCGGCCGATGTCTTCGCTAAAAACGTTCCCTTACAAATTCACGTTCTTGTTTCCTATTCCTAGGTAGCGGTGATCGCATAACATAACGGCGGGTTTGATGCCCCCAGGGTAGTGATGCCCGGTGCGGACCGCACACGCCGCACGCCCCTTGCTACGCCTGTGCCTGAAGGCTACTTCATGGGGGTACTGATGAAAGATTCGTCTGGAGGCGCCAAATGCCTAAGGCCGGCCTTGACTACTTTAAATATGTATGCCAAAGCCCTCGCACAGTAAGAGAGGAGCAAATCCCCCCCTGGATGTTAACAAAAATCATCTTCCCCCCCCCCTGGCTGCGTCAATTGGAGGCAAGCGCCTCCAACCCCCTCTTGATAGACGCCACTGATGGCCCCTTCCTTGAAGTCGAGGCCACTTGCGCAAAAAAAAAAAATCCCATCGAGGAAGGGTCATCGCACCTCTGATGCAGTTTATGGGTCATTATTATCGCAGAGGCTAAGCGAGGAGGGTAAGAGGTTCTCGAGAGACGCGAAATGCCAATAGTTATATGGGGAAAAACTCTCGCGAATGGCATCTCACTGAGGGGAAAATTGACGGTTGAACGCCGCCACGTCTGGGGCAAAATGCGAAAGGTCACGCCAAAGGGCAAGCGAAAACGGCACATAGTTATAGACCGAGAGCTGGCGACAGTCCCATTCAACCGCAAGAACATAGTCACCGAATGTGTGCAAAATGATGGCATTTGACCCCCTATTTACGAGTCCGGAAGTCTGCCATGCTGTATCTGGAGCCTAAGGATTTTATAGCTAATTAAAGTCCTTAATTTGGGACATGAATTTGACCAGAAGAACATAGTCCTGAAACTATAGTCTCATTCGAAAGGTTTTATGGAGCTGATTACGAAAATGATCGTCTGCCGGCGTCTGCCTAGAGCATTTGCCCTCCGGTGGCCAGTAAAGTCCTTAAATCAGGGGCATTAATTAACCGGATGAACTACGTCCGGAGAATGGTCTGTTGCGACACGTTTCATGTGGCTGAATACGAAAGTGATCGTCTGCCTGGGGCACTTGCCCTCGGTGGCCAGTAAATCCTTAAATCAGGGGCATTAATTAACCGGATGAACTAAGTCCGGAGAATGGTCTGTGTTTCAGGACTATGTTCTTCCGGTTAATCATTTTCCTCCGGTGCAGTTTGACTGGTCACTAAGGGCAAGTGCCCCAGGCAGACGATCATTTTCGTATTCAGCCACATGAAACGTGTCGCCAAGGACCATTCTTCGGACCTAGTTCTTGCGGTTAATTAATATCCCTGATTTTAGGGAGTTCACTGGCCACCGAGGGCAAATGCTCCAGGCAGACTATTACATTTGTAATCATATCCTTAAAACCTATCGAATAAGACCAGTTTCAGGACTATGTTCTTCCGGTTAATTAAAATTTACCGAATTACGTGAGTTTGGCGAGCCACAGAGGGCAAATGACCCAGGCAGACGGCGGCAGACGATCGTATTCGTAATCAGCTCCGTGAAACCTTTCGAATGAGACTGGTTTCAGGACTATGTTCTTCCCGTTAATCATTTTCCTCCGGTGCAGTTTGACTGGTCACTAAGGGCAAGTGCCCCAGGCAGACACCGGCAGACGATCACTTTCGTATTCAGCCACATGAAACGTGTCGCAAAAGACCATTCTCCGGACTTAGTTCATCCGGTTAATTAATGCTCCTGATTTAAGGAGTTTACTGGCCACCGAGGGCAAATGCTCCAGGCAGACGTTTTTATTTGTAATCATCTCCATAAATCCTATCGAATAAGACCAGTTTCAGGACTAGGTTCTTCCGGTTAATCAAAATTCACCGAATTACGTGAGTTTGGCGAGCCACAGAGGGCAAATGTCCCAGGCAGACGATCATATTCGTAATCAGCTTCATAAAACCTTTCGGATGAGACTAGTTTCGGGACTATGTTCTTCTGGTTAAATTCATGTCCCAAATTAAGGACTTTAATTAGCTATAAAATCCTTAGGCCCCAGATACAGCATGGCAGACTTCCGGACTCGTAAATAGGGGGTCAAATGCAGGGGCGGATACACGGATTTGTCCGGCCCGGGGCACTGAGAAAGTATCGGCCCAATATACTGCCCAAATATACTGCCCAATATACGCACTGGTGATTGTGCGTACCTGGACGCACAAAAACGTAATGTAGACGCATAGCCGAAAATGCTTTAGTTACCCACTAAACCAGCGCTATCCACCCACCCGTCTTGTCGAAAAAAGGTTTTTTTTTCTACACTTTTTTCAACACTTCAGAGGTTCTTCTCAATTTCATCGGTGAATTCGATATTTCCCCCATTCCAACCGCGAATAAGCGATACGTTTCCATTTTAGACACGATTTTTCTCAATTTCTGCCATAAATTAGCGCTTTTTGCTAATTGGCTGCAAAGTTGCCTCCGGAAGCCTCGGCTTGGCATTTTCTCAATTTTCTGAGAATTAGCAAATTTTCTCAATTTAAACCCCAATTAGCCATTTATCCTTATTATAACCACACAACATTAGCGTTTTTCCTCATTTTAGCCGCTAAAATTATAGATTTTTATACCTTTCAGCCACGATTTTCGTCGCGAACTACGTAAAGCTTTTTCTGGCGATTTTTTCACTTTCTGGCACAAAGCTACCTTTAGAAGCTGCGAATTTGACGTTTTGTCCATTTAAATAGCAAATTAGCGGTTTCCTCACGTCAGCGCTTCTGAATTTTACCGGTGGATTAGCGATTTTTCGCCATTTTAGCGGTGAATTAGCGTTTTTTCGGAGTTTTTGCGGTGAGTTCGTATTTTTCTTGATCTTAACCGCTAATGAGCCATTTTTCTCAATTTCATTCATGAATTAGCGCTTTTTCTGTACTTTATTCGCGGAAGCTTTAAGGAAACATGAGCCAAAAAAAACTGCAAAAAAAGTGCCCGTTCACTGATAAAAAAGTGAAAAGTCACAATTCACAGCTAATTTTCGAAAAATGCTAATCCACGGCAAAAATTGAGAAAAATAGCTTCTAATGAAGTTTGACAAAAAGCGCTACTTAGCGGCTAAACTTGGAACAATCCAATGTCGCGGACTTTATTGAAAAGAATAGATAATTAATTGGCAGCTAAAATGTCTAAAAAGTCCGATAATTTGCGGATAGTCTAGAAAAAACGTTCATTCGCGGATTCCAATGAAAAAAATCGGCTAATTGACTGCTATTTTAGAGAAAACGCCAATTCACGATTAAAATTTAGTAATAACGCTGACTCGGGGCTAAAATTCAACAAAAGACAATAATCTGTTGCTTCTGAAGGTAACTTCGGACGTATACCTGGAATAAAGTTGAAAAAAAATTGCGGTCAATATTGAGAAATTAATTAATTAATTAGCGCGGCTGAAATAAACGAAAAACGCCATACTTGCAGCTCAAAGTGCTAATTCACTGCTGACAAGGTAAAAAATCGATAATTTGCTGCAAAAATCGAGGAAAACTTCAATTCATGGCAAAAATAGAGAAAAATCGCTAACATGAGATAAAAACGCTACTTCGCAGCTAAAATTAAGGAAAATCACCTATTCGCGGACAAAGTGTAGAGGAAATGCTCGTTAATCCACGGCTAAAATTGAAAAAAAAATTCAATTTTCGGCTATTTTATAGTTATCGTTATAGGTATCGGTGTGCAGACATAAGACAGCAAATTATGGGGAAAATGTATGCAGCATGAGGGTGAGGCACAAATTGCTGCGGCAGGCCTTTAGAGTAGGTGTTCTCAATGAGTGAATTTTGAGCCAACTGCTAAACTATACGCTATAAAACAGCCTGGTGTCATGAGTCATGGGTTGAAGGTTGTCCCGGTTTTAAGAAAACCCTACTTGATAGGTTTTCTCATTTGTCTCATTGTACCTATAATAGGCCAGTTCCGGGATTCTGTAGGCTTACCTTAAGGACCATTACCGAGAAAAAATAATCTGTAGTGACCAGCTTTCTCAGGAGGACTAGGATCCGTCAAAGAGTTGGGGGGAGGGGCAGGCATCGGCCCTCCGGCCGCACTGGCCCTCGGGGCCTCCGGCCCTTCGGGCTCAGCCCGATCGCCCCCCACCCCATGTATCCGCCCCTGGTCAAATGCCATCATTTTGCACACATTCGGTGACTATGTTCTTCCGGTTGAATGGGACTGTCGCTAGCTCTCGAACTATCCGTTTTTTCTAGACTATCCGCAGAAAGCCGTGGCACACCGAGTCGCAAAACGCACCCACGGCGGGCAAAACGCAACATTCCGGAAAACACTCACGTGAATCGCGAGAAATTTACGCGAAATTCCGTGTCAAAGGGCAACAAATATGTGAAAAGCTTCACCAAGAGCAATGTTATGGTGACATATTGTCCATTTTATGAAAAAACTCGTCAGTCTCACTAGGAAATTGTCAATTTAATAACGAAATTGCCTGTTTTATGAAATCTCAAGCTATACGAGCATAAAGCCGCCTTCACATGCAAGCTTTAAAAGGCTGAGCTGTAGGCTTCAACCAATCAGAGCCCTCCGAGTCCACAGCGCGGAGCGCACTGATTGGTTATGAAGACCACAGCTTAGCTTTTTAAAGCTTGCATGTGAAGGTGGCTTGATTAAGGCTCTATAAGTTCCTAGCCTGACAGTCCGCCATGTTTGGTCATCCCCTCCACAAAGGGATCAAATAGATTTGATATCTCTCATTTGCTGCTCCGGTCATGTAGGTTCCGCTCACCAGCCAATCACAAAGCCCTTCCCTCTCTAAAGGACCACATATGGCGGGTAATGTCAGTACCTGTGTGTAACTATAAGTTCTCTAGCTTGATGGTTGATTTTAGGAAATTCTCAGTTTAAAAGGTGTAAATTTGATTAGTAAATCGCCAGTTTAATAAGGAAATATTCAATTTTATGAAGAAGCTTAGGATATTGACCTTTTTGAATGAATTTTCAACTTTTTGTAAGGAAATATAGTGAATTTCAAGGGGAAATCGTAAATTTTCTAGGAATCGTTAATTTTAGGGCGAAATTGTCATTTTTATTAGCGCATTGTCAATTTAATTAAGAACTTGTCAATTTGAAGTAGAATTTGTCAATTTGAAGCAGATATTGTCAATTTGAAGCAGATATATTGTCAATTTGACGTGGAAATAGTCAATTTCATCAGGAAAATTGTAACTTATCCCCAGTAGTTTTATTTTTGATCCTTGGAACTTGCCCCATTATGACTCGATTGTCAATTGCCCTTTCGGTGATTTGTTAATACAGTAATTAGGGGTTCGTTAATTTTGGCTTTAATCTTGTTATTTTTAGTATAAATTGCCGATTATTTGTGGAAATGATCAATTTAAGAGTAAATTGTCAATTTTATGATGAAATTGTCCATTTTATGATGAAATTGTCTATTTCATGAGGAGACTGTCAATGTTATGAACAGCCAATTTGGGGAAATTTGTTTGCCAGTAAAGAAAATTCCGGTGGGATGCCAATTTCAGAGACCGATTTCGCCGATTTTTCGCACTAAGAACCGTTTTTAGCTGGTTTCACTCAATAAAAAAGTAATTTCCCGCATTTCAATCGTTACAATCGTAGTGTTACAGCCGTGGGACATAAAAGATTCCCCTTCACGACTGAGCTGAGTTCGTTTCATTCGGCGGGAGGCTTAAAAGAGGAAAAACAAGGATTTTTAGGTGATCCATGGATGTAGGTATGTGAAGAGGTCGGACGGTTGGACAGCGATTTGGCTACTTTCTACGAATTTCAGTGTATCCGACCTGGAGAATATGACGTTGCAAAGTGAAATCAGCAAAGAGTGCGGGCTGAAATATTCAATTGAGCACCCGAAAGCGCTATTCTGGTCGCTCAAATTGAGAAAATTCGCGGTGCCCTGAGGAAAATTAGCAGCAAAAAAGAGAAAATACACCGTGTCCCCCAGTTTCGTTAGGTCATTAAGCCCAGTAAAGTGCTGATCGGCAATTTGCAACTTGCCGATCTTATTTCAGTCACGAATTACCGCTATTTCCCCTTTTCTTCTATCCGCCAATTAGCGCTTATGACCACCTTAAGCCGCGAATTTCTCAATTTCAGCCATGAATGAGTGCTTTTTGTCAATTTTACCCGCAAATTAGAGCTTTTCTCAATTTTGGCCGCGTGTAACGTTCTTCTTAATTTCAACCGAGGATTAGCGGTTTTGCCTCTTCCCCCTATCTCACCTGTATAGCCATGAATTTGCGCATTTTCTCAACTTTAGCAGCAAAATAAGCGTTTTTATTTCGTGAGCGATGAGTCTTAATTATCCACGAGTTTTGGCGTTTTCCTTCATTTTTGCAACAAATTAGCAATTTTTTCAGCAGAAGATTAGCACTTTTCTCAGTTTTACCCGCGAATTAGCGGTTTTATTTTTACCTATTGCCATAAATTGGAGCTTTTTCTCAAATTCCCAGCCTCATAAGTTATTTCCTTCAGAAGGGCGCGAATGGCGTATGTTCAGTTTTGACGCCGCTTAGAATTTGTCTCAATTTCAGTCACTAATTGGAGTTTTTCGCAATTTTAGCTGTAAATTGGCGAATTTTTCCGTTTTTAGCCGCGAATTAGCACTTTTTCCCTAGAAAAAGCCAGACTGATTATTTATTATTCTAAATATTACCCGCAAATTAACGGGTGTTCCATATTTTAGCACCGCATTAGCAATTTTATATAATATTGTTAATAAGATCGCTTAAACTACGGGGGCTAGTAGGTCATGCATGCATATAGTTGTAGCCGTAGGAGCCCACATTGTCAGTCTTCCCTCGTTGAGGTGTTTCCATGCGATAAAGGGGGCGAGCAACCGAAACCAGATCGTTTTTTTACGCACCTCGACGAGGGAAGACTGACTGACTGGCCCTTTTTTCAGTGTCAGTTCAAGAAGAGTCTATGAATTCGCCCCAACAGTGTTTTTCCCCGTCGCATTCAACGCACCGTACTTTGTATAAACTCTAATTAGATCCTCTGTGTGTGGGATGCTGTGATGTATATCATCAATTCTGATTTGGGGGGGGGGGTAAGCTCTTTTCAGGGGGGGGGAGTGCCTCCAGCTTTCAGGGGGGGGGGATAGACGCCACTATGGGGGCCATGGCCCCTGTAGCCCCTCCCTTAGATCCGCCACTGGACAGCGACGTTCAAGTGATTCAGTGAGTGCCCGTTCCTATAATACATTTGCCTATCGTTAGTTGCTGCTCATCCCCCCCCCCCTCACAAACACATCATTTGTTTGTTCGCTTCGCTTTTATTTCCAAAACAACTCGGACGCAGATGACGATTTTTTTTTTTTTTTTTTTTTCAGAGGAAAAACTACAATAAACAAGTGCCAATCGAAAATTCCCATCTGGTCATTTTCAAGACTTTCGTGTTTTATTCTTCCCCTAAATATAAATGGATATCGCACCAAGGTGACCAGTTCCCTAGTGATTATTTACGTGCCAAAATTCTAAAATTGCGATAGCTGTTTAATTCAACCGGACAATTCAAATTGTGTGTCTTGTGCGTGGTTACAATTCCAACTGAGTGGAAAGGAGTTTAAAGTAGCCGATGGCGTCTGCAAGTCGTAAGAAAGTTTGAAAGCGTATGTACCAACGCTGCAATGAAAACATGTCCCAAAGAACGACTTTTCCTCTTATTGTGCACATTGCCAAAGGTAGGACTTTTGATGGTTTGGTAAATTGTATTATGGATAAAAACTTTAATTTTGAGTAATTTGAGAAGATTAGTTTTGGCCCTTGCCAATCTGCAAATTAGAAGCGCTGAATCTCAAATCTTCCTAAAATCATCTTTGGGATAAAATAAATAAGAGAAATTCATGTTAAAAGGGGAGATATTTGATGTATTTAGCAATTTATTATGTCAAGGAACAAGAAGAACTTTTCTTGTTAAAAAAAAAAAAAGAGTTAAATCAACATTCAACACTGGTGGTAAAGTTTGAATATTGATTAATTTTTTATTCCTTTTTAAAAAGGTTGTAGAGAAGCATAGGACGACTGTGAAGCTGTCTAGCGTGTTTTGTTCAAAATAACTCACTCTCTCGCCCCACTACCCGACTTTTAATAAAAAAGTAGTTCCTATCCTACTCGTAATGTCATGTTTTTCAAGTCTAAAATATTAGGCTTCATAGGTAATTACGCACTTTCGCAGTGAATCGAAAATTGCGGTTTCTCACATTAATCCTATTTCCCTATATTGGACCGTTATTTTCGGAAAATTATCAAATATTACCTACGACGTGACTGCACATGGGGTACTTGCACGCCCGGAGGGGTAAGGAGGGTGTGTCATCGCAGCAGTGGCGGCCACACAAAAACCCCCTTTTTTACCCAAGCAACCCCTCCATCTATTTGACGTCTCTCCGCCCACAGGAGCGTGCCCAGCCCCTAGTGTCAGTGTCCGTAGCCCAATCCAGCCCATAGCAACCGGACAGATGCTGTTTCCATAGGTAACGGGGGGGAGCCCAGAACTTGAAGAAGGAAAAAAAAAAACCCCGGAGAGATTGCTGTGATAAAATGAAAAAATAACTTTACGGGGGGAATCTTCAGGGAACAAAATTCGTACGTTTAAAGAGAAAAAGGCGGAGGTCCGGCCTCTGCTTTTGCAGAACCTAGTAAGTTGCTAGTTTTTTAGAATTATACTTTTTTTCATAACGTCTCGAAATTACGAAATCTTTTGCGTGTTATTCTTTCTACCTATTTAGTGGTTTGCCTTGCTTACGTTCCGCTTCACTTTCTCTTCCTGCATTTCTGTCAAATTTCAATTCTTAGCTGCCTAACTTTAGAATATCCTTTATGATAAGAAATGTAAAAAAAAAGAGAGGAAAATGTGGATGGGGTATTCCAGGTTTGTCAACTAAAGAAGCAGGCAAGGTTGGTAGGATCCCGCCCTTCGTACCGCCTCCTCACCATCTTTTTGCGCTCGAAGATTCAAAAATTGACAGCATAACTGTCATTTTTGTTCTTCATGACCAAAAATTTGTCAGCGCATGCGATTACAAAAAATTTAAATTATCCGAGAAACTGCAAAGAATTAACAGATGGAACGTACCGTTACTGTTTCTTCTCCCTTTATTTCGTTGTTTTTTTTTTTTTTTAATTTTTACTTGCACATGTCTCTCTAGCTGAACGCACATGCACACACCTGTTTCCCCCCAATTTCATGCACCCCTTTTTTTTCATTTATAAACGGAAGTTGAACAACTAGGAAAAACGGGCATTAATGTCAGTGCACCGGCTAATCTGGTTTCTGGGTTGAATTTGTACTCCGAAATGAAAAATAAGAGTGCTTTCACTAAAGGAGGGGGTTGGAAATGAAAAAAAAACCCACGGGGGGGTTGTTTGGTTCAAATCTCCAAGGATACGAGTTTTCTTAGTTTAGGAATAGGAGGGGATGGTTTAAAATCTTACAACTGTATTGATTTATGCACCCCACTTTTTTAAAAATGAAATTTATTAATATATTTTTTATTGTTTTTAATTATTGCAATTTTTTCTTGGGTGATCGGTTCAGATAAGTTCGAGTTTGGGGTGTGAAACTGGTGTGAGTCATGGAAATCATTGTTAAAACCGAGGAAGCTCATGGAACTGGTAAGTTCTCGTGCTCTGGACTATAAATTTTAAACTTTCCTTCGCACTTATGCTTGACAATTTATTAGTTTTTACACGAATTTAGTCTGTAAGCCTGTTCCCAAAAGTCCTGACCTGTGGCAGGGGCGCACAGTGGTTGAAACGCGGAAAAAACCTCGAATTTCCAAATACCATTTTTTTTTTTTTATTCCTAGCATGTTTCTATTAGTTAACTTCCGGTAGAATATACAGGGTGTTTCAGGACGAATGCCGTATATTTTAATACGTTTTAGTACTAAGTAATTGCGACCAAAATCACCCTATTAACCTAGGGTCGCAAATGATTTCTCTTGAAGTTACTAGCCCAGTAAAATAAGGTGTCGAAGGTTGCAATAATTAGGGTAGATGATTTTTTTGTTTCATGTTGTTGGGGGTGGTGTAGATATTATTTGTTCAAATTGTTGACCTCGAAAAACCTCGGGATCATCCTTGAATTCGGGAAAGACGGCGACATTTTTGGATTTTTTTTCGGGATTAGGCACTTTTTTTGCTTAAGTAGCCATTTTTCGGCTGTGACTGCGAAGTAACATTTCAAAGCAGACAAAATTTCTGAAAAAACTAGTCCAAAGCGGGATCTGGAGGTATCACAGTTTTCAAGATAGAGATCGTCAAATGTAGGATACATTTTAAAAATTGACAAATGATGTTGATGTTTCTATGTCTTCATCATCTGTAACCATGTGGAATCATTTTAATGGTCAAAAGGTTACACGGCCTTCAGATTTAGGCTAAACGTTCCAAAAAACAGAAGGCAGAACGGTAACTGTCATCCCAAAAAGCTCCGAATAACATTCCGTATACAGGGTGTTTGGTAAGTCGACGGCAATAATGCAGGGGGTTTTTCTAGGTCCAAAATGGACCAAAAAAGTCCATGTAAACATAGGTCCGATTTCCAACCGTTTTCGAGATAATGGACATTTTAGTCTTTTTAGCCATAACGTTAATTTTATTGGATTCAGCGCTTATAAGTCGAGAACAGTTACACGTACATTAAATCTGAGGGCACTACCAAAAAGAGCAGACATTTTTCAGTGGGAATTGGTCCAGTTATCCCCGAAAGTAGTCGCACTTTTCCAGTAACCAGTCAGATTGTGGAGATTTGTACCGATTTTAGGCAGTTTAGCCATAACTTGAATGCATGATAGCGAATCTTAAAATGCTATCCAGGTTTGGCAAATTTCACAAAAACTTGCCTGATTAGTGAGGATGAAAATACCAAACCCAGATCATCGCACCCCTTCGTAAAAGTTTGGAAAAATGAACACATTTCGAGCTAAAAGTGCTTTTTTGGGTGTTCTTTGCAATAGGCCTTTGTGAATAAATGAAAGTGAAAAATGGAATCAAGCACACTATTATTTCTCCTAAAATGATAATAAAGCTTCTCGTAGGTCTAATCGTGGTCAGCGGTGCAAAATAAAAGCATTTCGTAGCGTTTATTACACCAATTCATAACAATTAGTGAATAAAATAACAAATAAATTTCCTAAAACTAATTTTTTTACAATACATTTTCAAAATGTCCTCCTCTGTTCCGAAGGCAGGCTCTTGCCCTTTTTCTCGTAGCACCCACTGTCACGCGAGGAGAAATGTCGGCTCGAAGGGCCTCAAAAGTTCGTGTAATCTTTCTTCGAAGCTCCTCCTGATGCAGTAAACACGGTCTTTTACCAAACCCCAGACGTGGAAATCCATGGGCGCCATGTCCGGCGATCGAAGTGGTAGTGGAATTGAACCCCCTCGTCATATCCACATATCATAGCTTCTATCCAAATACTGGCGAAATTCGATCAATTAGGCGGGAGGGGGCACGATCATGTTAAGAATAAGGCTTCGACGAACATCTTCCCCCAGATTATGCATTGAATGAGGCAAATTGTTCTGAATAAAGTTCAAATACACTACGGGAAGTTTTTATTTTGCATCGCTGACCTTGATTAAGTTCTAAAAGAAGTTTTATTTTCATTTTAAATAAGAAGTAGTTTGTTTAACTCAATTTTTTCCCCTTCATTTCCTCGCAAAGGCCTATTGCAAAGAACACCCAAACAAGCACTTTTCGCTGGAAATGTGTTCATTTCTTCAAGTTTTTATAAAGAGGTGCGATAATTTGAGTTTGGTACTTTGATCCTCACTAATGAGGCAAGTTTTTGTGAAATTTGCCAAACCTGGATGGCATTTCAAGATTCGCTATCATGCAATCAAGTTACGACTAAACTGCCTAAAATCGGTACAAATCTCCACAATCTGACTGGTTACTGGAAAAGTGCGACTAGTTTCAGGGATAACTGGACCAATTCCCACTGAAAAATGTCTGCTCTTTTTGGTAGTGCCCTCAGATTTAATGTACGTGTAACTGTTCTCGACTTATAAGCGCTGAATCCAATAAAATTAACGTTATGGCTAAAAATACTAAAATGTCGATTATCCCGAAAACGGTTGGAAATCGGACCTATGTTTATATGGACTTTTTTGGTCCATTTTGGACCTAGAAAAACCCCCTGCATTATTGCCGTCGACTTACCAAACACCCTGTATAACCGTATACAACATTTGTATAATTCATTGTTAATAGATGTAGTTCATAATTGCATTAGTAGGAACGGCCATTACTTACTCGTAGTAATAAATGTTATCGGTTTTCGTTATTCGTAACCATGTGGGATTCTTTCAATGGTCGTTCTCACAAAATTAGATCAGGACGACTTCTGCAACCCCAATGTTTTGATAACTATAATATTAATAGGTATAATTAGTTTTCAGCATTTCGTCCTTTATAGGAAGAAGATCACAAACGTATGTAACTCATCCGGCAATGACATAATTGTGACTGAAAATGTCTGATAAACTGAATACTTTAGGACTGAAAACTGAAAAGTAATGCATTGCATATTTCAACTGAATGATAGCGCATGGATGTCGAAAGTAATATAAAATATAATTCAATCCACTTTTTTTCTCTTGGAAGAGCCTGACAGAGGACGCGTCTTCTTGACACTTGTAACGTCGTCTATAAAAAATGTCGAATTGTCTTCCGGGTCGCCTTCTATATCCGTCGGTTCTTCTATATATCTACACAGTCAAACTCCATGAGTGGGTCCGGTCGATTCTCACATGACTCGCCACGGCAATTAATGCAGACCGTAGAACACTTGAGGCCAGCCAATTCTGCACCCACATGCATTGGTACAACCCTTCTTACAGGCACGGGAAACCATCTTCAAGAGTAGGGAGGGAGCCGGATCTTTATACTTTTGAGAAAGCCCGAATCCTATATCGAAATCCCAAACTCAACGGTGACTGTCACATTTAACATAACAGAGAAAATTATAGCTGTCGAAAGCCGGGGAAATTTGGGCTTTCAGTGGAGGATGTTATATTATATTGTCGATAATATTATATTGTATCGAATATAATATTATTATGGGTATTCACGGAAATCAACACTATTTAGATATTCAACTTATGGAGACATTTAAACTGGCTTTCAATTTGTGTACACTATATTAATTGGTCCATCACGATCTCTCTCAGATGATCGAAAATCCGCATCGGAGGCGTATCGAGAGCAGTGCATAAAAATATGCTGCAAGTCTTTCAGCGTGTGGCCTTACCTTTTTAATAAGATGATATACGCCACAAATTCTGCTATTATATCTCACGATTTAATTATTATATATACGACACATTAGTCCCTCGGACCAAATTAGATGTTCGGAAGCAGGGTACCTGGGGATTTTAGGATTAACTTTCCCGTCTCGATTTGACTTTTTGCCTGAGAGCACTGTTTCACGCTCTCTCTGAAATTTTAAATGGGTGAATGAAATAATAAACTTGAACTATGCAGTCTTAGGCGAATAAATAAAGTAACGGTAGCAAAACATAAAATAGTGGGGAGGGCACGACCCTTTAGGACAAAATTATGGGTCGCGACCCAAGTGTAGATAACAGACGGCGACCCAGCTAGGAAAAGCCCGCGACTCATAGGCTGAAAACCACTATCAAACCCAACCACTATCAAAATATTGGAGATAACAAGTCGTTTGGCCTCATCATTCAGTCTAGTTTAGCAAAATAATTAGTACTATCATGATCATTAAAGGTTTCTACAATGTCACAGCTAACGAAAACGAAGAACCATAGACAGAATTTCGAAGTGTTGACAAATTTGCATAAATTTGACGAGCTGTATCTTGGAAATGGTAATACATTTAGAACCCGCTCTAGACTTGTTTTCTCAGAAATGTTCTCAACTTTGAAAAGTTACTTCGAAGCCACAACCGAGAAATGGCTAGTTTAGCGTGAAAGAGCCAAAACCCCAAAAAAGTCCCAAATTTTTGTGGTTTTTCGAGAATTCCAGGATGATCCCGATGTCTTTCGAGGTCAACAATTTGAACACGTCATACCAGCACCATCCCAGACAATATAAAATAAAGAAATCATCTACCCTAATTATTGCAACCTGACCCCCCTTTTTAGTTCTTATTTCACTGGACTATACATGCACATTTGTGTATTTTTAGCCACTCGCTGTTTTTCCTCTAAAAAGTCGTTACAACGACTAAACCTCTTTTTGTACCCTTAAACTGCTGACGTTTTTGGAAAGATCACACAATTTTACTTCAGGAAATGTCGATGAACATCATTTTAGTTGCCTCCAAAAATTTCAGTAATTCGTTAAAAATGAAGAAAGAGGCGTTTTCGAATTTTCCTGTGTACGTCAACGCTAGTTTCTGACCAAGTGATCATAGTGAAAATTTTTCGCCTATTTCAGTAAAACATCTCCATGCTGTGAGCTTTCAAATGATTTTTGAAAAATTGAAATCGGTTCATTTTTCTATGAGATACTGTTCCTAACGTGTGAAAAAACACGGAATAAGACATCAATTAAGGCATACGTGAACCTTCCTTAAACGAGTTTGATAAAAATGTTTTTTATTTTGGGTTGGGATTTTTGCTCCCGTTAAGAATAAAAAAGGAGAAAACCCGCCAAATACAAAAATTATTATATTTATTTTCGGTTTGAAGTTGTAGCGTGATATCTATCTTGATACCATGTGTTTTTTTCAACACTTAACTTTTGTGTAATATTTGAATTTAGCGGGTGATCTACTTTCATAGTAGAGCAGCGCAACGTATCGGGATCAAAAATCCCAACCCACGAACCGCATCATTTTTTTAACATACAAATAATACTAGGGGGACCCACACTGGGATCCTGGACACGGTTCGGGACCCAGTGCTGGGCATGATGCCGGACATCATGCCCAAAACCCTCGGTGAACGCTGTCCCTTCTCCGTCCGCCTTGGGTACGGTGAGGGGCAGGCAGTGAAAAGAAATCACAAAGAGCGATTGTGGTTTACAGACGGCTCTAAAACGAATAACGGGACTGGTGCGGGGGTGTACGGGGTGGAGCCCGGATGGAGGCTGTCTACACCTCTGGGGTTATACACCTCGGTATTCCAAGCCGAAGTCTACGCAATCAAGGCCTGTGCTGCTGAGAATATACGTAGGGACGTGCAAAATGCCCATATACGTATCCTCACGGATAGCCAGGCTGCCATTAAGGCACTAACGGCTCCGATAGTGAGCTCCGGGCTTGTATGGGACTGCCGCCGAAGCCTTAGTCTGCTGGCCCAGGACAACAAGGTAAGCCTTGAATGGGTACCGGGACACAAGGGTATCTACGGGAACGAGCAGGCGGACTCCTTGGCCAGGGAGGGCTCGAATGGAGACTTCACTGGCCCGGAGCCGGCGCTCGGCGTCCCGCCATCGACCTTCAGGATGGCGATAGCCAAGTGGGTTAATGCCCAGGCGGCTATTCGCTGGCAGAGACTGGAGGGACATCAGCAAAGTAAGCGCATGGTCGAAGGACCGTGCAGGAGGCTTACGGGCAAACTGCTCCGACTTAGCCGGAGAGACCTTAGAACGGTGGTAGGCCTTATCACGGGATTCTGCCAGCTCCGTTATCATCTACACCGCATCGGGGTAATCACGGAGTCCCCGGTGTGCAGACTGTGTGGGGAAGAAGACGAGACCGCCCATCACATCGTGTTCGAATGTGAGGCGCTCGCGGGCCGCCGGCTTAGCATCTTCGGGGCTGACCTACTCGAGGGTGCTCCTACCGGCGAAACTCTAGCCGAGGACCTCCTAAACCTCGTCAGAGGGAAGGGGATCCTGGACTAGATCCACAGACCCAGGGGGGGGGGCACAATAATCCACCTAGGATTCCGTGCCGGGGGGGCAACCCTCCTCCCCACGGGTGTTGTCTCAAAAAAAAAAAAAATGGGGTACATATACGCTGCTATTCCATGTCCATGATCTTCTTTTACCTGCCGTCTAATAATTTATTTTGGAAACGTATAAAAACTAGAATTTTCTCGTACAATGGTCATTTTAATCTGGTGAAAAGAGATCGAGATATTTGCAGTTGAATCCACCAGGTTAGAGTGAAGCTGTCATTTACAGCATGGAAATGCATAGGGGAATGTTCTTCGTAGGAATCTTTCATCAAGGAGGAAAATGGTTCAATAATTGTAAGTTTATTTACTATGCATGACAGTTATAGTTGTTTTTCATAATTCATAAGAAAAATGCCCTCGTATTGTCTATAAAATTCATGTAAAGAGAGTGAACTAGACAAAATACTAAAAAACGTATCGCAGCCGGGATTTATTATAATCTACGCACTAATATTATTGCAAAAGTAATCATAAAGTAAAACAACTATAAATGTGCATAAAGATTACCAAGGGGCAAGTATAGCAATTTTAGGAAGGTTTTTATTTTCACACGATGGGGTCATGCTACAGAAAGTTTGAAAACGGCGGAACTGGGTCTGAAGTTTGCCCCCTTTCCCCATTAAAAATTAAAATTAAACCAAGAATAAGAATGATGTTTGGGGGGGGGGGTTAGACGTGCAACAGACTATCTTGAGATTGCACAATATGGGTGTTGGTTGCGGTCCAGACTACATGTAAAAGAAGATCATGGACTTGGAATAGCAGCGTATAAGTACCCCGTAATGTGGCCCTTTTCTAGTTTTTCGATTTTTTGACGATGACGCACCAAAGATAAAACTCTGAAAAAATTCATGAAAGTAGACTGCTATAAAGCCGTGTACACACGAAGACTTTTCTGTCCTGTCATGAAATTTTTAAGATTTTTAGGAATGTTCGTTTGTCGTGATGTCAAAAAGTGTAAAAACCATATGTTTCTATGAAAAAACCAAGAAAAAACGGAGAAATTTTGGAAAAATATCTCCTTTCTCCCTACCACGTAAACCCAGCTTAGAAACACCGCGTCTACATTAGCCCTGTGAACATAGGAGGGCAGGACATAAAAAATGGGAGTAACTTTTGGGGCTTGAAAATAAACAATTTCATTCGGAATAATAGAGAGATTTTGCAAACAGCTTCGCCAGCGCTAACGTTAACGCTATTCAAGGTAAATAGACTTACAGAGGTATGCTCGTAACTAAGGAAATTTTCGTCAAAATTGACGTCACGGGAGTAAAAAAATTAATGAGGGACCAAACTTCACATATGAAGCTTCCCCTCCCATGGTTTCTCCCTTGGAATTTCTTTGTAGATCAAGCACAAGGTAAATAGACTAAAGAGGTATGCTCTTAATTTTCAACCAATTATTATTGTTTGTACCATGACGTCATGGGATGACAAATTTTTAAAAAATTAACAGGTGGGACTTTTTCCAATAAAACAAAATTAGCTACATTTCGGGGGCCACTTTTTAAATCGGGAGAACTACGCATTATTGCCTGCAGGACAATGTTCCTGTGAAAGAAGTGATTGCAGGGCCCCTAAGTGTAATGGTTGGAGCAAAGAAAACTGCTGCAGGTGCAGGGTATCATCTCAGTTGTGAAACTTTTAGAAATTCTTTTAAGATAGAGCTAAGTTCAGCAATTTTCTCGTAAAACAATGAGTTTTCGTGACACTCATCAGCCACCATTCCAATTAACAATAATATAAGCACCCCGAAACACTTGGCTTCGTATTAAGGGTTCTCGGTGGTGTTTGTACAACAAACCGCACATCGACCAATACGCTCGTATGGTGAGGGTGTGAATCGCCCTACTCCATCCTGAGTATGCGACCAGGGGCCTTAGTATGAACGGTCGGGGAAAAAGCCGCATGCGGGATCCAAGGACGCCGAATAAGAAATAACATTATCCCGCCAAAGCAATCACGTCTAGCGGCATTTTCGCACGAGTTTGTACTAAGGCCCCAGATGAGGCAAACAAATTCCTCGATATCGACAGTGATTGAATACGGCTAGGTTCGAGGCCGGGATTCTAGTCGAAGGTCACCATTAATACTAAAATACTAAATTACTTCTATTTTTATACATGACAGGGAACACTTAAACTTCAGCTTTAATGTCCAACCTATCTGAGAAATGCTCGTGAGCGTGATTGTCCCGTGCAGCAGGAAAGCCCTTCCTTCCTCCCTCATGAAGTTACTTGGCGTTTCTCACTGATTCACATAATAAACTCGCCCGTCACTGCGCCGAGTGCTATCTGTACTGAATACACGGGGCTTCACGTGGTACATGTCAATTAACTGGGCCTTAAAACGGTGCATAAGGTCTAAGGGACAACTCTGCCAAATTATATCGCTTTTAAAAAAAAATCCAGCCATTTATTTTGGCTTTTCATTTATTTTTTGCTTCATCTACAAAGAAATTCCAAGGGAGGAACCGTGGGTGGGGAAGCTTCATATGTGAAGTTTGGTCCCTCATTATTTTTTTTACTCCCGTGACGTCAATTTTGACAAAAATTTCCTTAGTTACGAGCATACCTCTGTAAGTCTATTTACCTTGGATCAAGCAAACAATAAATGAAAAGTCAAAATAAGTGCCTGCAAATTTTTTAAAAGCGATATAATTTGGCGGAGTCGTTCCTGAGACCTTATGTACCGTTTTAAGGCCCAGTTAATTGATACGTACCACGTGAAGCCCCGTGTATTCAATACAGACAGCACTCGGCGCAGTGACGGGCTATTTTATTATGTGTATCAGTGAGAAACGACCAGTAAGCTTCATGAGGGAGCAAGGAAGGGCTTCCCTGCTGCCCGCGACAATCACGCTCACGAGCATATCTTAGATAGGTAGGACAATAAAGCTGAAGTTTAAAAGTGTTCCCTGTCATGTATAAACATATATATGAGATATTTAATATTTTAGTATTAATGGTGTCCTTCGACCAGAATCCCGGCCTCGAACCTAGCCGTATTCAATCACTGTCGATATTGAGGAATTTGTTTGCCTCATCTGGAGCCTCAGTACAAACTCGTGCGAAAAAGCCGCTAGACGTGATTGCTATGGCGGGATAATGGTATTTCTTATTTGGCGTCCTTGGATCCCGCGTGCGTCTTTTTCCCCGACCGTTCATACTAGGGCCCCTGGCCGCACACCCAGGATGGAGTAGGGCGATTCACATTCTCGCCATACGAGCTATTGGTCGATGTGCGGTTTGTTGTACAAATACCGCAGAGAACCCTTAATACGAAGCCAATTGTTTCGGAGCGCTTATATTTATTATTGTTAATTGGAACGGTGGCGAGGTCTCTACGTTGATGAGTGGAACAAAAAAATTGCTGAACTTAGCTCTATCTTAAAAGAATTTCTAAAAGTTTCCCAACTGAGATGTTACCCTGCACCTGCAGCAGTTTTCTTTGCTCCAACCATTACACGTAGGGGCCCTGCAATCACTTCTTTCACAGGAACATTGTCCTGCAGGCAATAATGCGTAGTTCTCCCGATTTAAAAAGTGGCCCCAGAAATGTTGATAATTTTGTTTTATTGAAAAAAGTCCCACCTGTTAATTTTTTAAAAATTTGTCATCCCATGACGTCATGGCACAAACAATAATAATTGGTTGAAAATTAAGAGCATACCTCTTTAGTCTATTTACCTTGAACGCTATTCACATTTCAACGAACAAAATGTTTACTACCCTAGCAACGCGTACACAAAAATTAACTTTTGCGTTTACGGGACTGGTTGCAAAATCTCTGCAATGTTGGTACATACGGTAACAGGGACGGATTTAGAGTTTTTTGCTGGGGGGGGGGGGTTCTTAAGCACTTTAGGTCTGTCGTTTACTGGAAGCGTTTTCGAGCAAAACCACGACAACGAGCGTACATCCCAAAGTCTTGAATTGAATGTGACATCGTCCTCTGCAGGAGCAGGACAGCATGCGTACAGTGCATGCATTTAAGCCTTTTTGATGTACGCTCGTTGTCGCGCCGCTCGAAAACGCTTCCAGTGGACGGTGATGTACGTATGTGTGGGTGGCTACAAGTTGGAGGTTGGGGCAGTCGCCACCCCCATCCACCGTAAGATTGGAAAACAGAAAAAAGAGCGGAGGAAGCATTATTTTTTATGAATCCGTTAAAAGAAACTCAAATCGAGAGTTTAGAACAATGTTTGAAGAAACAAGGTATTGTTGAACTCTCAATCTATTGAAACCAAGGAGCCTCGCATTACTCAGCAGATGAAGAATCGACCGGATCCTCAGAATGAGAATCTTGAAGATTTCTTTGAATCAAAGGATCAATCAAAGGAATCTTGGAGGTCATGAAGGAGAGATTCAGTCCACGAGTTCGAGCTTCTCGTGCTCATTCCGCAGAACATAATAAAATTCGACTTGACGGAACTGGAACCTCAGCTTCTTTGCATGTAGAGTTTATTGAGTCAAGTTCAATATACTTCTAATTACTGAACAATGAAGAATCTTTCAACCCCGACGTTGATGATCTGGACACCCGACTTGAGGTGTCGTGATAGAGAGGACAGGGGAATTGCGAAGGACGTCCTTGAGTTCAAACAACTCTAACCCATAAAGCTCTATAACCACAAAAATGTTTTAACCAAAATACGCTCTGCTCTAACCACAAAAACTTTGAAGTATAAAGAACATTGAACCCCTAAAAGTGGTCTGACCACACAATCCTCTAACCACAGACAGCTGTAACCACAAAAGGCTCTAACCACAAAGTGCTCTTGTTCGTGTTGTAAGTTGAAGTTGAGGGTTCAGAAGTCCAGACCCTCAACCTTGTGGCCATCAGATGGCGCAGGCTTTGCCTATCTTGACAGCAAGAGTCGTCTTTGCCAATCTGGGCCCCCATTCTTTGCCCGATATTCTGTGCGGGAGGCACACGACGCACTTTTTTACTGTTTGACTTTTTAAAAAATCTCGTGTCCCCGACGCACATTAATGGCCACATTTTAATTAAGTATAAATAAGTATAAGATAATGTAATAAATACAGAATAATTAAGAAGAGGAAAGAAGACGAGGGATGAAAGGACGGGGGTCGAGGTATCATCTGTTCAGTTCCCCGAACCCCTAGAAGGTAGAATGTTGCCTGAAAAAAAGGTCTTGAAACAAATCTGGGAAAAAGTCGGACATTTCTTGCTCAAGTACTTGTCTGCCCATATGGCAATATATTTCAGTATTCAAACGAAGCATTTTGGTTTTTTGTTTCACTTCAGCAGAGGGATTTAAGAGAGGGGGTAATAAACATACTTCAAATATGTGCGAATAATTTCATACTAAGCCCCTCCATGGGCTTCAAAATGGGCATAATAAAAAAGAAATAATTCAATTTCTTGAACCATCATTCAACCAAACAAACCTAAAACTTCATTTTTAATGTTTTTAAACTACTTCGAACACCAGCTACTGTAGAAGACAGGACAGAAAAGTCTCCGTGTGTACAGGGCTTAAGGTAAATCTTAAGCTCGGTGCACACGATGCATTTTTTTGAAGCATGATGGCCTGCCTGTTCTAAAAAACATCCGGTCACTGATGGGGATCATATGTTTTTTTTCACCATGCAAGTAAACATGCTTCGAAAAATGCATCGTGTGCACCAAGCTTAAGATAAAAATATCCAGCCTGCATGTTTTTTTAAATTCCTAAAATCGGCGGAAAACGGGCATTTTTGGCCTCTTTGGGCGATTTTCAATAAATAAACATTTTTTTAAATGACCCCAAAATTTTTTTTTTTTTTTTTGGTCTACTATTAGTAGGATGGTAGCTGAATTTGGAAGTGGGAACGAGATTCGTGCGAATCTGTTTTCAGGAAAAATAAATAATAAATAATGGCCAAAAAACGACGTTTTTTACGATAATTCGGTAAGAAAACCCATTTTGGACAAACGCGCTTCGGCTAAAAATTTTCTTTTTTGGTCCCAAATGATCACCGCCTGCTTCCGAAAAAATCCCGGTTGAGGGACTTTTGACCCCTCTTAATGCGGGGTTCCCCTTTGGTTTCCGCCCGCAACCGCCCGTGTTCATCACTTCGGATTTACGACGAAGTCGATTCCACTGTGAAGACACGGCTTCGGATTTCAGTGAGGCCGAGGGAAATCGTATTACAAAAAAACATTAAATAAAAATTCTAGAGACCACTGAATTCGTGTCTTAGAGGTTTTGAAACATGAAAAAAACATGGCATGACCCATGTTTGCCTCCATCACGACGAGGCCAATAGTACATTTTCAAAAAGAAATTCACTAAAAGTGTTCGTCAATGTTCCCAAAAATGTGCAGGGACTTTCCTTCACATGTACCACGTAACTCGACAAATTAAGATCTAGAAAGATGAAGAAGCGCCTCAAATTAATTAATTAATTGATCTATTATTATTAAAATCTAAAAATGTATAGCTATTTTTTCAAAGTTCCTGACATCGGGGCCAACTTTTTTTATGTAGGTATAGGTTACCTTATCACGATTTGCATAGGATTGCATGTGATGGGGGGTAGATAACAGTCCATCCAAATATAACCTCTTTGGCCCCGATGTCGGCCTCTCATTTTTTCACCGATTGGCAAAAAAAGTCTGCTGTAAATTACAGTGATTCCCACGTTATACAGGGTGGAACAGGATAAGAGTGACAAAAAAAAATTGGGTGAAAATAGGCCTCATTTGTGATCAAAAACGCCCTTTGTACCATGGTCCGAAAATCAAAACCCTACGAGATATGATTTTTCTAACGTTTATTATGACTCTCGTCACTTTTCTTAACTAAATGGGAATGACTCAGTTTCCAGCTGACATTTTGCAACTTTTGATGACAGATTCGGGAACAGCACATTTTTTTCTGTCAGTATTAGCCATTTCCGATAAAATTCAACCATTTTCTGTGGGCTCGAGAGCTGCTCAAAGTTTTGCAAATTGAGAATTTCTAATTTTTCAAAAAAGTCAACCCCCACTTTTCTACTCGAAATTTGAGCGCACTAACATCCCATGGGTCGGAAAAACTTCCCCAAAGTGTCCTTTTTAGAATTACTAATGAACGTATTTTTAGTTAATCAGTGATTTTTCGGCAGAAATGACCATTTCTTAGAAAAAAAAGAATGGTTTTTCTCTTCAAAATCGCTTATATCGACCTACAACATTTGAACGAGCTTTGTGATTTTTGGCATGATTGACGTCATTAAAGCATCATCCAAAGTTTTCCCTTGAACGGGACGGACTGTGTACGCCTGTCAAAGTCCAAAAAATGTCGCTTCCGCAGCTAGCTGTCGGATAGAGTGCATTTCTCTACTGCGAATTTTCGAAGTTTTCAGTTAATTTGCAATTATTTAGCCGGAAATTGGTATCAACAAGTAGAGTCATTAAGTGCACTAATTTCGTCGAATAACAGCTAAACACGCTGAAATTCGCAGTAGTGAAATGCATCCTTGTCGACAGCCAGCTGCCGGAGCGACATTTGTTGATATTTTGGTAGGAGTGCGCATTCCATTCGGTTCGAAAGAAAACTTTGGATTTGGCTTTTATGAGTTTTAGCATGTTATGAATCACAAAGCTCGTTCAAATTGGGTTGGTCAAAACAAGCGTTTTTTAAGAGAATAATCAATCTTTTTTCCAAGAAATGGCCTTTCTGCCGAAAACTCGCTGAAGAACTAAAAAAAAACGTTCATGAGTAATTTTAAAGAGGACGATGGGATGTCGATACGCTCAGATTTCGTGTAGAGAAGTATGGGTTGAATTTTTTGAAAAATTAGAGATCCACGATTTGCAAAACTTTGAGCATCTCTCAAGCCCACAGAAAATAGTTTAATTTGATCAAAAATAGATAGTCCTGACAGAAAAAGTGTGCTCTTTCCAAATCCATCGTCAAAAGTTGCAAATGTCAGCTGTAACCCGATCTACATCGCATTTAGTTACGAAAAGTGATGCAAGCCTCAAAAAACGTTAGAAAAATCATACCTCGTCGGATTTTGATTTTCGGACCATGGTTTATAGCGTGTTTTCGATCGCAAATGAGGCCTATTTTCACCAATTTTTTTTTGTCACACTTATCCTGTTCCACCCTGTATATGATATGAGCAAACTAAAGGTTAATATTAATATATTATATTCAAAGAAGATCGCCTCAATAAGTCATTTCGAGATTTCATGCGTTCTTCGTAATTAGTATTTTTATTAAACTCAAGTCTCAAGTTTTTTTTTTCAAAATAAGAAAAATCGCTCAAAACGTGGCCAACTCTTGGAAACGGTTGATTCCAGGAGCTTGAAAGTGGTCTAGATCAATTCAGAAGGTCAAATTCCAATAAATGTGGTCGTCAATGGAAATGTTTTCCAAGAATTGGTGCGCGCCTAGGGTTTTTTCCGGAATTTGGCTGTTTCCAACCACTGTGGGGCGTAGCCAGCCCTTGATCCCAGGGGCGGGCAGAAGATGTCGGATGTTCTAGACCCGGAAATCGATACTTATTAGGAAAAGCTTGGCACTCAAATACTGGGTGTCCGACTTTTCATCAACGTCTTGTCTGAGAGCCGTAAAAATCCCAACATTTTCTAACTCAAAACTGACGTATTTCACTCTACAGGTGTTCGGAAATTAGATTCTCAGAGAAAATATGGTGTTAGTACACGTCATTTGCGATCAAGTTCACTATTTGACGTTTTTCGAAATTCGGCTTTGCTTCCGAGACTCATTTTGTGTATTTTCTACTAACCCCTATGTTTTTCCGATAAATGCCCTCCTCGCGCTCATCAACAGGTGCTAGACTAAAAGTAAATAGCTCATTGGAAAAAGCACAAAATTTCCTTTGAAGTGAGCTATAAAATGGATAAAATGACCAAAGAACGACAGTGGCAGGGCAGCCGAATTCCGAAGGAAACTTGTTATTCGTATTTTCACACATTTTTCATAGGCGATTTTCACCTTTCCGTCAAATAAAATTATTTTTTTCCATTCATTGGAAAAACTTCGTCATTTGTTGAGCTTTCAAGTGACGTGCAATAATTGTTGATTTCTTGGATTTCCCGTCATTTGCACGTCATTTGAAAGCTCACAAAATGAGGAAGTTTTTCCAATGAATGGAAAACAAAAAATTTTTACGGAAAGGTGAAAATCGCCTACGAAAAATGTGTGAAAATACGAATAACAAGTTTCCTTCGGAAATCGGCTGCCCTACCATTGTCGATCTTGGTTCATTTTATCCATTTTATAGCTCATTTCAAAGGAAATTTTGTGCTCTTTCCAATGAGCTATTTACTTTTAGTCTAGCACCTGTTGATGAGCGCGAGGAGGGCATTTATCGGAAAAACATAGGGGTTAGTAGAAAATACCCAAAATGAGTTATATCTCGAAAGCAAAGCCAAATTTTGAAAAACGTCAAATAGTGAACTTGATCGCAAATGACGTGTACTATCACCATATTTTCACTGAGCATCTAATTACCGAACACCCTGTATAACTAAATATTTTACTTCCAAACTGACAACTTTACCCCAAAACCCCTAACGACGTAACAATGTGTTATCCCTAAACTAAAGATTTCACAACACAACTGGCGATTTGAAAACCCGAAGCTTTGCCCCAAAATTGATGATTACAGGGTGCCTACAACTTCTCCAGAACGAAATTCCCTGACTCAGCAAGTTTGTCATGGTTATCCGAATTGATATTGTTAGTAAGATCTAGGGGTGCACGCGGAAGCGGGACGGGACTTCCCTGTTCGGGAATCACTGTAACAGAAAATGCACGTCTTTGGCTCTTTGGCCCCAAAATTTCAATTTTGAATACATCGAGTATACCTCTTATCCTTCCCTTGCAGTGGCGGATCCAAGGGAGAGGCCCAAAGGGGTCATGGCCCCTCCCGTGGAGTATGGCCCCACCCTTTTGGAGTCGCAAGGTCACAGGAAATTATGTTTGATGGAGGCCAAGCTCACTGAACATTGCGAAAGATTGAAACTCGCCACATTAAACTTGAAAAAAAGGGGCAAAATCGTTGTTTTTGACAAAATTTGGCCCCCCAACGACGAGGAGAACAGAATGTGCGGGGAACTCGTTGACGAAATAATTTTTGACGGAAGTCATTCTCCCAGAAAATTATATTATCCTGATACGAAAGATAAGAAATTGCCGTATTACACTGGGAGAAAGGGGCAAAATCGTGGTTTTTGACAAAATTTCGTCCCCCAACGACCCTGAGAATATAATTTGCATGAATCTCGTATAGACGAAATAATTTAAGATTTCGCCCCCAACGAAATAGCCAAACTATGACTATTTTCGCTCCATAAAAACGGCTAAACTGACTGTAATCGCACCCCAAAGTGGCAAAACTGACGATTAGCGCCTTGCAAAGGGCTGAACTGACTATATTTTGAGCTCTTAAAATTACCAAACTGGAAATTCACTCTGTACAAAATAGCCGAACAGACTTTAAGTGCCCTGAAAAAAAGCTGACGATTATCGCAGCCCTAAAAATGGCTAAATCAACTATTCGCGCGCCAAAAAATGGCCAAACTGGCAATTTGCGCGCCAAAAATCGTCAATACTGACTATTCGCGCCTTTGGCTTGACGGACCATATTCGCGTCCCAAAAAAAGGCTAAACTAACTATTCGTGATGGCTTCAGAGTGGAATTTTATGCAAATGGAAAACACTATTAGCCTCAAAGTCTGTCTAAAGTGCCCAAAAAATGGAGATTTATCCCAAGAATTTGATTGATCGGCGAAGATATCTACTCCTTTTTAGGTTTATAAATAAAATTGATTATTAACACACGTGATCCTTCACGCTGTCCGGGCTTCGAAACCCTCTATACGTGCTCGTAATAGCGCTGGTTAGGGGCATAGGACCAAATTCGTCACCCCCCCCCCCACTTATTCACTCTCAACGCCGGCCATTTTCCTGATACAAAGTTGCGCTCAGTTTTCGTATAAATGAAAGGCGCTGGGGGGGGGGAAGAGAGAAGGATTGTGAGAGGGCCAAGTGCAAAAACAGCCACGAGTTCTCTGTCTCGAACTCATAAAATTTACCCCTAAACTCATGTTTTGGTCTCGAAACTTGTCGAAAGATACGAATTATCATCATCAACCGACCATGCACACCTAAATCAGCCATTTTTTTTTTTTTTTTTTCACTCCTGAAACTAATAATTCAGCCCAGAAAACTGTCTATTTGTGCCCTGAATTCCATTTTTCGGATGTCAAACTGTATAGCTCGTCCCGGAAACTGATAGCTCGACCAGAACTTGGCCAAATCAGCTGGTTGTACCCTCAAAAATGGTAATTTTGCCTATAAATTTGGCTCTACGACCTGCTCCACGTAAATTGTAGTACGTGGACGAAATACGTGGGGGTTTTTCCTGTTCTCTAATCCAAAATATCCAATGGGTCAATCGTGCGTGTTACTGATGAGTGATGACAATAGACCGAATCGCGTTTTAGAGCTTTTCCTTGATTTTAGCCGCTAAATACCTGCAAGAAATAGAGCCCAAAACGCAGATTTTTAAATTCTGTTTCCGTTCCTAATTCGTTGACAACTTTTTCTTTTGCTTTACAGACGGAGAAGGGTGGAGAGCCATGGAACCGGCTGGAGGCGGCGGCGGAGGCAGTGAAGAAGGCACCGTTACTGTCGTCTCCCCGGCTCAGCTTTTTCCAGTTGCTCAGGTACTTTCTGTAAACTCCCAATCATACGCCAAGGCTCTCTGTTCAATCGTCGCTCAATTTTCTTTGTTTTTTTTTTCCCCCCGCCTATCGGGTTTCCAGGTGAATCAAGTGTCTGTGAAAATGCAACTGAGCCCCGACAACTCTGTCGACTCGACCCATTCAATCACCGTGAGCCACGCTTCGGCTATTCAAGTTAGTTGGGCGTGTGAGATATGACCTCAGTCATTTTTTTTTAACGGAATGTATTTCTTTTGAAAGGACGAGAACACGGTTCTGAATTCCCCTACAAATAGTTGTGACGATGGTACGACGACAACCCTGCAAGAGGCAGACGACTCACCGGAACCTGGGCATTATATAACAGTAACAGGTCAGTTTCACATTTCCAAAAAATAGTTATTTATGTGTAAAAGTAACCCTTTTACTGCTAATATTGAACATCATTGGATTTGGCTCAAAACTGAGACTTTTTTCTTTTTTTTTGTCATGTCTAACCAAATTTACAAAATAAAAAATAAAACCAAATCATAAATATATTTATAAAAAGGAGCCGGTCCAAGATCATACACATCACTGACTACAGTTCCTGGTAAGATTTCCCAGAAGTTGCCTTTTTAAAAAGAAAACCAAAAATTTACATAATAATACTAAAATGGAAAAAACGTGGTTTTAAGTTTTGTTGAGTGTCGCATGATTCCTGAAATTATTGTGTTTTTGATTGGGGCATGGTTTTTGTTTGACTAAAGTTTCTCAATAATTAAATTTGTTTTCTGTTGTTTTGGGGATCAGCCACAGAAGGCGGAAGCGACGACGTGGGTCATTCTTATGTGCAATATATCGAAAGTACGGGCGAGCAGGCAATATACACGACAACAAATGGCCAAATGTAATCGATTGTTCTCTCTCATTCATACTTTGCGTTGCTTTTTAATTTGAAAATTGTTGTCTTTAGGTATCCGGTTTATACTGTCGGGGAATCGGCAACGATTGGATACACCGCTTCGTCGGGGCAGTACTACGCCACCGGCAGCACGACACCGGTGACGTACACGCAGGTAAATTTCGTTGATTAACTTTCATTAACGTTAGTTTGTATTAAAGTCGAGCTATATTTTTTTTTTGCGTTCTTGAATTTGATAGGATTCTGTGAGTAGTGTTTCATTTAAAAAGAGCTTCTTATGCTTTTGTTCACATTGTCTCATTGGATGGGTGTGTTTTTCTTTTCTTTCGTTTTACTTAATTTTTAAGGAGGCCGTGAGTATTTTGTTAACAAGCATGCTTTCTTAGCCATTGGCCGTAAATTCGAATATTTGACTTCTCGCTATTAAATTACACTCTTTCGGTTTTGAAAGGTGGCTAACACGTTAGCGGCGCCTGGTGCCGGTGGAACACAAATCTTGGGCAATACCGCCTACTTGATTCAACAGGGCGTTGAAGCCGAACACGGCATTATTACAGGGGCGCGGGCTTCGCCTCAGACTGTGGCTGCTGTAAGTTTGATTTTCTATTCATTTTTTTTTTCACTATGTGTCTTATGACTAACTTACTAATGAGGACGGGAGGGGATTAACGGGATCACTAACGTGGGAGAGGGTGGGATTTACGGGCTCCACTAAAGTTGGGAGGGGGTGGGGGTTAGTCGGACGCTTTTATTAACAACTATTGTTTAAAATTTAGTGTCAGACAAATCGCATTGGTGTAAACTCCATGGTTTGTTCAGTCAAGCAACTTATGTCTGACATTTTACACTTCTTATGATTGGAGAGAAGTGTAGCAGGACATTTCGGTGTAAACGCACCTCGTACATAATAGCGATTTCCATTCAACTCACTGCACAAGTGTAGTGCAGCGAACTCTCCATAAACATGTTTCAATTTCGCTTGAAATAAGGCCTTGAGCTTGCAATTTCTCTTAAATTTATACCCGAAACTTTTCGCTAAAAGGACCCGAAATTTCCACAACAAATATGTTATCTCTAAATGTTACAATTACGTGGCTATTCGTCACGTTATTGGCGCAGTCGGGGACGGCTAGCCCAAGGTCGACACCCACTATAAAAACATCAAACTTCCTTTCTCCTCGACTGCGTAAAGCGGCCCATACACGTACAATAAATATTGCGCAAACTAGGAGTTGTACAATAAAATTGAACGTTGGGTATAAAGAGGGCGGAATTTTACTGAAATTAAGACCCGGAGCACGCTATATGACACGAATGTTCAGCCACTGTTGGATCCAAATATTGTAATTTCGTCGGAGTGAGGGGGGAACCTTGGTCAGCGATATCACGCCGCCCGTCGTGGCCGGCAAGCCTGAGGTATGAGCCCACAAAAAACTTAATTATGTTAACTTCCAATTTCACCAACATAATATTTAGCCCCGTGACTTGCAATTTCTACGGAATTGAGACCCTTGACTTTCAATTTTGTTGGCATCACCAAATACTCGCGTTTGCACAAGAAATGAAGCACGAATACTAGCATTTTCGCAAAAATTAAGAATTAAAACTTGCAATTTCGCAGATATTCAGCCAGGAAACTTGTAACTTTGCTTAATTTAGGGCTTGCAAACTCAATGCTTGGCGCTTAACGTTGCAATTACGCGGCTATTCATGAAGTTGTTGGCGCGCAGTCAGGGCAGGCCAGCCCAAGGTCCTCACACGGTCACAAACGAAAAAAGGGCCTTAAATGTTGGAAATTTCGCCCTGTTCACTCGATGCAATGTTTGAAGCTATATTCCGGTCACAACCAAGGAACATGATTACGTTAAAAATAAAAACTAGCACGCAATATAGCTTCAAAAATTGCATCGTGTGAACAGTGCTTGAGGACAGGAAAGTTCCAATTTCGCGGATATTTGCCTGAAAAATATTCGGACTCAGCGGCTATTCGTCACAGCGCGCTGTCGTGGCTGGCTAGCTCGGGTTCCGCGGTCGCACTAAAAAAAAAAAAAAATCCCCGAAACTTTCAAATTCGCGATATTAAAGACCAGGATCTTGCAATTTTGATGAAATATAGAACGGAAACTAACAATTTCATGGATATTTAGACTTGAAACCAGCAATTTTGCAGGTTTTGGCTCAGACAAGTGTAATTGTGTGGCTACAATTGACAGGCTTTGAGTGCCGTCGGGGCCACATGCACGGCCACAAAAAAAAAAAACGAAACTTTCAACTTTATGAAATTAAGACGTGAAACCACGATATCCTTAATTTCAGACAGAAAGCTTCCAATTTCGCCGATGTTTGGCCTCAAAATGCTGAAAATTTTGCGGTCAGGGCACTGTCGTGGAAGCCAATAACCTGACGCGGTGTGGCTTAATGGGGGTCGTTCGGACGACCCGAAGATGAGGGTTGAAGATGCAAGAAATTAACGGTCGCCACCTGTTGTTTGCTTTGGGTAACAGGCCCCAATATATTCTCAATATAATACAACTGATTACAATTTTTTGGTTCGGAAAAAATGATAACAACGCGTTTCTTTAATGATTTCCGGTCGTTCCGGTGCGTAGACTTCGCGACGGTCGTTCTGGTAGCGTCCCTTCGCGCTGTTGCAGATCCTCTTGTCGAACTAACGGTCCGTTAGCGTCCTCTGGTGCTGTCCGTAGTGTCTTCTTCGCCGGGTTCGGCAAGGACAGGGAAAGGTTTGGACAGGATCGGTCTTGCTCGATGAATTCTGGGGCAGACACAAGTGTCGCTAAGCCCCGTAGTATCTATCGAGTTCCACCGGGGGTGAGGGAACGAGAATGAATGTTGACCGGAGTCGTCTCAACGGTCTGGCACGAATGCCTACCGGTGGTCAGGGCCACAATAGGGTTTCCCTTCCAGAAGTGTCCGGAGTCTTCGATATCCGGCCGGTCCGGTTTGGATATGCGTCAAGTGTATGACGTCTGTAACAGTAACGGTCTAACCCACAATAGGGTTTCCCTTCAACAAGCGTCCGGAGTCTTCTCAACGGAGTAGAGCTTGGAAGGTTCCCGTAAGGTTATCCGACTGTTCGGTTTTGATATATGCGTCAGGTCACTGACGACTTAAAAAAAATAACGGTCTAATCCCCAATAGGGTTTCCCTTCAACAAGCGTCCGGAGTCTTCTCAACGGATATGTCGAACTTGGAAGGTTCCCGAAAGGTTATCCGTCCGATTGACTGAATCTATGTGTCCGGGTTAGGACGACTTGAGCCAGGGGTGGTTTAATCCACAATAGGGTGTCCACTTCGACAAGCGTCCGGAGTCTTCTCAACGGAGTAGAGCTTGGAAGGTTCCCGTAAGGTTATCCGCACCACTGGTCAGAAAAAAGAAAAATACACTGGCTATGGGTAGCCTGTTGGGCTAACGGTCCGTTAGCGTCCCTTGTTGTTGTCCGCAGCGTCTTCTTCGCCGAGTTCGGCAAGGATAGGGAAAGGTTCGGACAGGATCGGTCTTACTCGATGAATTCTGGGGCAGACACAAGTGTCGCTAAGCCCCGTAGTATCTATCAAGCTCCACCGAGGTTAGGGGAACGAATAAAAGAATAACCGGAGTCTTCTCTACGGTTTTGGGCACGGATGCCTATCGGCGGTCAGGTCCACAATAGGGTTTCCACTTCAACAAGCGTCCGGAGTCTTCTCAACGGAGTAGAGCTTGGAAGGTTCCCGTAAGGTTATCCTGCCGGTCCGATTGTATAGATGCGTCAGGTGTATGACGACTTTAACAGTGACGGTCTAATCCACAATAGGGTTTTCCTTCAACAAGCGTCCGGAGTCTTCTCAACGGATCTGTTGAGCTTGGAAGGTTCCCGTAGGGTTATCCGGCTGTTCGATTTTGCTATATGCGTCAGGTCACTGACGACTTGAAATAATGACGGTCTAATCCCCAATAAGGTTTCCCTTCAACAAGCGTCCGGAGTCTTCTCAACGGATATGTCGAACTTGGAAGGTTCCCGTAAGGTTATCCGTCCAATTTACTTGGATCTATGCGTCCGGTTGGGGACGACTTGAACCAGGGGCGGTTTGATCCACAATAGGGTGTCCACTTCAACAAGCGTCCGGAGTCTTCTCAACGGAGTAGAGCTTGGAAGGTTCCCGTAAGGTTATCCGTCCCACTGGTCAGAAAAAAAACAAAACGGGGTAAAAGGCCTCGGTCAGGGTCAGCCTTATACCAACCGGTCAGGATCGAATCACTGAAGGGTCGGAAAGGTTCCCAATAGGCTTTGCTCGTGGATGCCTTGGTAGGGTGTGACGTCACGAACGGTCAAGAGTCGTCTCAATTGACCGCTGGACGTTTTCCCGTACGGCGTGATTTTTGGTGAGCGATCCTTCGCTTCGGGAAGACGGCGTCGTCGCTGTTGTACTTCCGGATCGTCGTGGGTTCTGGAGTTCCCAGTCGTTGAAGCCGCTGGAGGGTCGTACTGTTTCCCAGTCGAGTGGTCCAATTGCAGGCTGAAGATCTGGTCCAGGTTGCTGGGGTGTTTCCCGTTTGACTTCTCGACACGAAGTGATTTTTGGAGTGCAGGCGCTCGGGTTATATAGTCGGGGGGTGGTTTCCGCCCACTCCCACCCGATCGGGTGGCTCAGTGGGTTGACCGGTGGGTGGTTCCCTTTCCAACTATTCCCCCACCCGGAGGGCTCCCTTTTTTTCTGTTGGGATGTCTTGGAGAATTTTTTCCCTGGGAGGGGCGACTTACATAATTAATTGTTGGCGGAATTAATTACCCGACGTCAAACCCTTCACAAGTTATTGAAGATAACGTAGTTTGTAAAAGACGTAAGTAAGTCCTACGCATGGAAAAGGGAATTGCTGCAATGATAAACGTTGCTGATGAAAGTCTAGCAGCCAGCTAGCCCCCAGGCTTGGGTTTCCTTGGGCCTTATTTCAAACGCCCTCATTGGATGACACTGGGGTACGAATTACGGTCATCTTTGGCGTAAGAATATAGCACTTCTGAAGCTTCTTTCTCGCATATTTTCTCATTTTTCTAATCCACTCTTATCTAAGGCTCTCGCTTTGTCGATTTTGACCCGAAACGACTTCATTTTAGTTGCTCTAGTCTCCAATTACGCTCTTGCTGTCTTCCTTTCGAGCACCACGACCCACACTTTTGTCTCTTGGCCCTTAATGCATTTGCGGAACTGTACATGCCTCTCAGGGGCTTTCCGATTCTACAAGGTGCTCGTAACCACAACCTCACACTCCTCGCCTATTACTACTCGTAACGATCTCATGAAATGAATGGAAAAGAAGAGAGGGTGAACTATCTATTTTATCCAGAATCTAGAATAGTGTCGATAACACTAATAGTTTCATACGGTGCCAGAAATGTTGCCACGATCTGGTATCGATTTCGCGTTAAGTGAAATCGAGAAATAGTTTAACGAAGAGCAAGTAAAATGTTGAATGGAGAAAATTATTAGCGAGCAAGCTTGTCCACTGAAAATACGACCTTTAATTGAGCCGAAATTTCAAGTACATGAGGTATATTCATGCAGCTATTAGGCTGATCATTCCTGTGGATGAGGTTGATTGTTAGGGATGAAGGTTTGGATCTTTGTGCTAAAAAATATGCTTGTAATTTACCTAAATTTACATTTACCTAAGGCATGATAGGCTGTAACTAATTATTCATATCGTGTTTTTGTTCTTTTCATGTCTTGCTGTTCTCCGCTTCGCAACTTCCTCTCCTCGCTTCTCCACCAAATGTTTTAACCAAAATTTTTGTCGCTAACGCTGTCGGGGGGTTTAACCATCAAAATCTAACCACTCACGCAAAAAAAAAAAACAAAAAAAAAAAAAAGGACGTGGCCTACCTCGTACCGGGTGGAGGTGGTGGAAATGGAACTAGTCAAACGAGTTCCGCCTCTTCAACCGGTGGTGGGGGAAAAAGCGAGTTCGGCAGCGTTGGGGGAAATGGTGGTGGAGGCGCCGTAACTGGAGCGAATGATCCGTCCTCTCTGGGAGACCCGAACGCTCCAAATATTGCGCATGCCACACGGGTCTCTCCCGCGACTGTGAGTATTGTTAATTAGCAATGGAGTTTTTTTTAGTTTAAAATTAAAATTAAACCGGCTTTCATGTTTTGTCCTAATTTATTATACTACGAATCATATGATGAACTATACAGGTGCAATGGCTTCTGGAAAATTATGAGACTGCTGAGGGGGTCTCGTTACCACGATCAACTCTCTATAATCACTATCTTCGTCATTGTTATGAAAATAAGTTGGATCCTGTCAACGCGGCATCCTTCGGTAAACTTATAAGATCTGTCTTCCTGGGCCTTCGAACTCGCCGTCTTGGAACGAGGTGGGTTCCCAGCGTGGGTAGTTTATGCGCTTGTATAATGACGTTATAATCACATACAGGGGCAACTCTAAATATCATTACTACGGCATACGCGTCAAGGCAGGATCGGTGCTTGCTCAAATTAGCGGTGACGATGATATAATTGGACGCGGATACAAACGTTTTCGACTTTCGGGCTCTAGTTCAAGCGGCGGGCCATTGAATTCTCCGTCAGTTACGACGACCAGTTCAGTTATTAAAGATGATCCGAGTGTAATGAGCGGTGGCGGCGGAGGCACCACCGGTTTGAGCGGAGGCCCCAACAGTCCCGCACCGTTGCAAGAGTACTTGGGCGACGGCACAGGAGCTATACCGGAATTTCCTGAGGTGGACCCACCGCATGGCTCGCAGTTACCCGCGATGTGCTCTGTTGATGATCTGGACACGTTCAGGTCCATTTATCGAGATCATTGCGAGGTACGTGTATGGCTAAGAGTACAAAACCGATGATATAATGACTATTTCACTTCATCTCTCAGGCTTTTTTGGACGCGATTGTGAATTTAGAATTCGCAACTGTGGAAACCCTGTGGAGAGAATTCTGGAGGTCACAAGAGCACAGCAACGGAGACGAGTGCGAAGAGGAGAAATACTTATCAAAGTAAGACATTTTTGCGCTTACCTAATTTATCCTTAGTACTAACTGAATGATAATGTAATTTTAGGACGAAATTATTTATGCTGTCCAAATTTAAACCCATTCAAGAATTCGTGAGAAAGGTAGATTTTCTCTTCTATCAGAATCTCGTGCAAGTCTTGATACCTGACGTTCTCAGGCCCATTCCAAGTAAATTCATTTGCTTCAATTTTTCAAGTTCGCTCCGTCCAATTAACATGTTTCTCTACGAAGGTTCTCTCACTCAAGCCATTCGAAACTTCGCGAAAGGCCTCGAGTCGTGGTTAACGTCAGCCATGCACGGGTGTCCCACCGAAATGATTCAAGTCAAAGTGAGCGCCGTTAGCGCTTTTGCTCAAACTCTTCGACGATACACCTCGCTGAATCATTTAGCTCAGGCCGCGAGAGCCGTTTTACAAAATTCCGTACAAATCAATCAAATGTTGGCCGATTTGAATAGAGTGGACTTTCACAATGTTCAAGAACAGGTAAAGTTTTCTACCTGTTTTTTTTTTCCCCCACCGTCGATTGAATTATACTTAAGTGATTATAACAATTTAGGCGTCTTGGGTGTGTCAATGTGACACTTCTCTCGTGGCTCGCCTCGAAGCTGATTTCAAGGCTACGCTTCAACAACAAAATTCACTTGAACAATGGGCGGCATGGTTAAAGGCTGTTGTGAACACAGTTTTGAAGCCGTATCAAGGGCGGCCAAATTTCACGATGGCTGCGAGGCAGTTACTTCTAAAGTGGTCGTTCTACAGGTTAGTGCTTTAAAATGTGACGAAAACTAATTCTATTTCATACCCCCCTCCGCCCCGCCTGTTTTATTTCAGTTCTATGGTTATTCGCGATCTGACGCTTCGATCAGCCGCCAGTTTCGGCTCTTTTCATCTCATCCGTCTCTTGTACGATGAATATATGTTCTATTTAATCGAGCATCAAGTGGCGCAAGCAACGGGCGAGACACCGATCGCTGTAATGGGTGAAAAAGGTGTTTTGACCAGTTCACCGTCTCCACCGTCGTCAGATTTGACTCAACAAATCGACTATGAATTAGTCAACGGCCAGAACGGTACATCCAACAATGTAACAGTACTGGAGGCTACTGGCGGGCCTCAACAAGAAATCATTATTGATATTCATCAGGCTAAAAGGCTCAAGATGAGTTAAGATTAGCCTCTGTTTTCTTCCTGCCTACTCGTTTTTTTCTTTTTTAGTTGAATTTTTATTTTATTGCTTTTTTTATTTGAAATAAAATTATTTTGATCTCATTTATTTAAGTTAACATTCCTAGTACTTCGTGGGTTGATCAAAGAAAGGGGGAACAACAACTAAAACATAGAGTAGGAGAGAGAGAGATAATAATGCCCTTCTAGTCCTTAATTTAAAAATTTTAATATCACGGTGCTTAGAATATTTTAAATTACATTAACTTTAAAATTATTGCATTTGGCTTGATGTAATTTTCATCGAAGTGAGTGTACGAACAAATTTAAATGTTTGTTTCTTTTTTTTTTAAATATTGGTAGCCTTTCCCATTTATATTTTTTATTATTACTTTTTAATTTTCTTGTTATAGTCGTGTTGTTTTTGTTTTTGCACTTCAATTGTTTTCAAATTGTCCTTTAACCCTTATGATGAAGTAACTTCCTTAAAATTTCAAAAATATCCCAGAGTGTTTAGCGTGCACATAATTTTTTTAAAAAAACTAATAAATGTGTATTACAACAATAAAGAAATATAATTTTATTCTTAAACTATATGCTAAATATATTTTTAATTAGAAAACAGAAAATATATAAAAATAAAGAAAAAAGAGAAATGTTATTTAATTGAACAAGGAGGCATTGAATTTGTTGTGTGTTTTGTATGGAGAAAAAGTTGGCAATTGATTTTATCATCCAAAAAAGGAAGAATAAAAGTTATTTCGTCGTAATTTGTATGCATTTGTATTAATCAACCTTTGGGGTCATTGAGCATAATAAAAAATTTAGTCGTCGAGGGAAATGTTGCGACGTCAAATAATGAAAAAAAAAGCTATGGAGAACGAGGTGTTCGACGATTATAAAGAACGTAATTATCTGTTGGAATGGGCAGTAAAATTCACAATTTGACAGTTTCTGAGGCGCACGGATGGCTTCTGACACACCTCCCCCCCCCCCCGCTTTTAGTGTTCTAACGAGCCAAAGCTGCAAATTAGGTTTTTGAAACATCCAAAACGGCGAAATTTGGCTTCTATCTGGAACTGACTGCACTGGAGCCGAGAAAATCGACAATAAAGCAAAACGTGTCCATTTTTGGGCCAATTTAAAGGGGGCGCTGGCAGCCCCTCGGTGGTGCCATGTATGGCGGAAACCACAGCTGCATTGGTCGACCTAGTCGTGGGAGTCCCATGAACCACACCAGGCTCCAAAATCACCCCCCCCCCCCCCCCCCGAGACTGAGCTATAAATTTGTCGATAATTAATGTTTGAAGTCCTAGCACGTGGACCATTTAGCCACGAAATTACCTCGCGAAACCACAAATTGGCGATTTTTCTTACGAATAGCCATAAATTAGTTTTTTTCTCCATTTCAGCCGCAAATTACCGCTTTTCCCCCCATTTTAGCCACGAAGTGTTTCTCAATTTCAGTCGAGAATCAATAGTTTTTCCTCTTTGGTTCCATCTCGGTGCGACATGACCAATAGCCCCCCCCCCTCCCTCAGTTCATTAAATTATCATTGTGACCTGATTTAGTGTGATTCGGATTTAGTTTTCCTTAGTAAATCGTCTGTACCTGATGAAAAATGGTCTCATTGAAATTTAAAAGAAGCCATTGGAAAGAGCACTAAATTCTCTGTAGGATTGTGTTGGAATACACACCTGCCCTTCATTTTAAATCCCCTTTCCCATCCCAATTATTATTGTTTTCCCCTCTCCTTTTTTTTCCATATGAATTGAGTTAGTCGTGATTTTGGTTTTGATTGAAAAGAAAATATAAAAATTTAGTGAAAAGAGTTTTCAAGTTTCTAATAAAGTCAGAAGTGGTATACAATCCGCCCCAACAAATGTCGACTGGAGAAGGAAGCGGAGGTACAGCGAGGTCGTTAGAGGGAGCCGCCCCTACAGACGTTTTAAACGACCCTCCGCTGGACCTCAACCAAATCTTGAGGCTTTTGGTGAGTCAGAATAGTACACTCCTTAGGGAAAGGTCTGGCGAGACGAGAATCGTACCGGACTTGACTAAAACTCTTCCGGAGTTTACGGGGCTTGAAGCAGCCCATATCGCGAAGGACTGGTTGGACGCCGTCGAAAGTGTGGCCAGAATTAATAGATGGGCAGAGGAGTACTGGCTTGAAACAGCGCGGTCCGCTCTGTCGGGAACCGCTAGGACTTGGTTCTCCGGTCGCGAATTTGCAGGTTGGTCAGACTTTGCGGAGCAGTTTAAAAAGACCTTTTGCAGTAGTTTGACCACAACCACGCGCTGGAAGTTGCTGAATAGCCGAATTCAAACAAAAGGAGAACCAACGTCGTCATACTTTCACGATAAAGTCAGATTGTGTCGGGCTCTTAATTTACCTTTCGAAGACGTTCGTGAACAGGTCATCGAAGGACTCTGGTCGAAAGATCTGACCTTTCATCTGTTGTCGAAGAGCCATACCGACGAGCACGAAATGCTGGCGAGCATTCATGAATTCGAACGCATTGATGAATCCCGCCGTTTGAGAATTAATAAAGGAGAAGATAGGTCTGCAGCACCAAAAAATAAAATATCGGTCCCAAGTGGAAAACAGGTGAGTGCACCATCAGTTCTGTTAAAGTGTTACAGATGCGGTCAAAAGGGGCACATTTCGATTAGCTGCGGGAACTCGCAGAATACCTGCTTTATATGTCGGCAACTCGGCCACATATCGAAAGATTGTCCCAAAAAGAAAGATCCACCTGCAAAAACGTACCTTTCAAAAACCCAGGACTCGACCGATACGTACATTAAAAACGTGTTGTTAAACCGCGTGTCATTTTCAGGATTAATCGACACTGGAAGTAGTGAATGCCTTATTAGAGAGGCTGTCGCAGAACAACTTGGATTGGAGAGAGATACATGCGCTGTCCCCATTTTCGGTGTTGGAAGCATGATCGAGCCGGTCACTCAATCCTTGGGGTCTTTGTCGGTCCCTGTCGAAATCGATGGAGTAAATAGAAAAGTTAAAGTACTAATACTTCCAGACGCTACTCTTCCGAAGCCTGTTATTGTCGGTAGGAGCTGGATGGAGACTCCCGGCACAGCTTTTCTTCAGGTAGGAGGTACATTAACTTTCTTTAATGAAACTGACGCGCCTTTCAGACACCTAGATGTCTGTAGCGACGACGAAGCTGATCAACAAATTTCTTGTCCTGAGAAGTCGGAAACTCTAACCGTTTTGGAAACTTCTGTCGATGAAAGCGGAATAAAGGAAGAATCTGAAGAAGAATTTGAACAGCTGAAGGCAGTTATTGATGATGACGTTCCAAATCAAGTTCGGAAAGATTTTGAATCTTTGCTGGGCGAGTACAAAGATAGGTTTGCTTTCAACATTTCGCAGCTAGGATGTACAAACAAGTTGCAGATGGATATTGTTGAAAAACCGGGGAGTGTCCCGGTGTATAAAAAACCATACAGAGCTTCACCTAAAGAGAGACAAGAATTGAGAGAAATAGTCGCAGAACTAAAACAACACGGTATTGTTACAGAGACGAGTTCACCCTACGCGAGTCCAGTCTTGATCGTGAGAAAAAAAAATGGGAAGCCGAGGATGGTGGTAGATTTTAGAGCTCTCAACAAACAGACAGTTAGACAACCGTACCCGCTACCTAACATCGAAGATCAGCTCAGTGCCCTTGCTGGCAGCAAGGTATACGCTTCACTCGACTTAGCCCATGGCTTCTTCCAGGTACCATTAACAGTGGACGCTCAAGAAAAGACAGCATTCGTCACTCCAGACGATAGCGGTCAATACACAAGAATGGTTTTCGGGCTTAAGAACTCCCCATTCTATTTTACTCGAATGATGAACGCTGTAATGGGGCCATTGCGAAAGGAATTGGTGCAATGTTTCATGGACGACATTCTAGTCCCAGCGAAAGACTGGCAGGATCTTTTATATCGCCTTAGACTCGTGTTTGAACGACTTCAATACGGACAACTCACGTTGAACCCAACGAAGTGCCGTATAGTTAAAAAAGTCGACTATTTAGGGTATATAATATCTGAAAATGGAATTACCCCAGGTAAATCAAAAATTCCGGCAATCGAAAGCTTCCCCACACCTCAAAATTCCCGAGACATTCGCCGTTTTCTAGGATTAGTCGGTTATTTCAGACGTTTTATTCACAGGTTTTTCACCATAGCGAAACCTTTAACAGATTTGACGGGCAAAACATCCGAATTCATCTGGGGAGAATCTCAGAAAATAGCTTTTGAAGATTTGAAGACTCGCCTACTGTCGGAGCCCGTGTTGGCAATTTTCAATCCTGTGGCTTACACAGAATTACACACTGTTGCGTGCGCTTCAGGATTAGCCGGAATTCTCTTACAAAAAGGAGACGACGAGTTACTTCATCCCGTTCAGTACCTGAGCAAGAAGACGACGAACGCGGAAAGCAAGTATTCTTCTTGTAAATTAGAACTCATGGCAGTAATTTGGTGTTTAGATCGTTTACGCCCGCTGATCTTAGGCCTTAAAGTCCTTGTTGTAACAGATTGTCAAGCCTTGACTTATTTAGCCGCTAATCGCACCAAAAACTCTCAGGTCGCAAGGTGGAGTGAACTAATCTCTGAGTACGACGTTGAAATCAGACACAGATCGGGTGTTAAGATGTGTCACGTCGATGCTCTCAGTCGAGGACCAACTGAACAAGCCATGGACACAATGGATGAGATTTTAGATAAAAGAGTAGAAGTAATTTACGTTTGTTCTGACAGGGGGAGTGAATTAGAGGAAATTGACTGCATAGCCGCGATTCAGTACAGTGACCCAGAATTACGTCGCATAATAAAAGCACTAGGAGGAACCAACGAAAAAGAAGACGACAAAAACATTCGAATACCCACAAACTATGTAATGCATAATGCACTGCTTTGTCGACAGGTGAAATCACGAAGGCAGTTTGTGGTTCCCAAGACACATAGAAAAAGCATGGTAGTGCGTTTTCATGATTTAAGCGGACACTTCGGAGTAGACCGAACTGTGAAAATGTTGAGTGAAAATTACTACTTCCCGAAGATGAGACGGTACGTAAAATTTCACATTAGGAGTTGTTTCACGTGTACCTTGATGAAAATTCCTGGAGGGAAAAAACCCGGACCGATTAATTCCATTACCCCAGGCACTAGACCATTTGAAGTGGTCCATCTCGATTTCCTCGGACCGTTCGACAAAAGTCGAACAAGAAACTCACATGTACTCGTTCTAATAGACAATCTAACAAAGTTTTGCAGGTTAGTGCCAACGAAAAATACGAAGTCAAAAACAGTTATACAGACTTTAGAGAATTTGATAGACGATTTCGGAGCACCTGCGCATTTAATATGCGATAGAGGAACAGCATTCACTTCAGAAGAAATAATGAATTTCTGTGAAAGTCGTGGTATACGGCTGACGAACGTGTGCGTTCGTCATCCCAGAGCAAATGGACAAGTCGAGAGAGTTAATCGAACTCTAATTCCCGTTCTAAAAGCTTCTTTCACAGAAGGAAATTGCTGGGACACTAACGTTAAGAAAATTGCAGTATGGTTGAATGATGCGCCGAACAAATCGACTGGAATTTCGCCATTCAAAGCCCTATTAGGTTATTCTCCTAGAAGAGTTGCCTCAGAATTACGACCTATCACGGATCGGCTGAACAATGATGACTACACACCCCCAGAACGCATCCGCCAAGACATTCGCCAGAAAATAGTAGAAGAACACGAAAAGTGGAGGAAGAGAGATCGAAGCCACCAAATCAAGCTTGACGTCGGCCAACTAGTATATCTTCGTCAAGAATCTACAGGAAAACTAGCCGACAAGTACAGAGGACCGCTCGTGATCACCCACGCACTTCCAGGAGACGCGTACAGGGTGATGTCAATCATAAATTACAGAGGCCAATGTTATTGCACGACAGCACATGTCTCTGCTCTTAAACCATTCGGAGGAGACGTAGAAGATGATGAATCCATTCCAGCCGACGTCAATGGCGAGACTACCGACTCTCCGGAGACGAGCGAACATTTAACTGAGCGATATCATCGGTTACTCGCTGACTGTAATGACCCTCAGACAAATCAAGAGGACAATCCATCACAAGAAGATCATCAGAGAGTCGAACGCAGCCTCGAACACGAAGAAGATACCGTGCTCAAAGAAGACGCTTTCAAACATCGACCCACTCGCAACCGCTCAATGCCAATCAAATTCAAGAATTATCACCTTTATTGACGAACAGACATACGAGCTGGCAACGAATGTTTAATATGAAGCCGATGATGCAGCCAGAATCGAGGACGATTCCAAGTCGGATGGCCGAGAAGTGTTGGAATACACACCTGCCCTTCATTTTAAATCCCCTTTCCCATCCCAATTATTATTGTTTTCCCCTCTCCTTTTTTTTCCATATGAATTGAGTTAGTCGTGATTTTGGTTTTGATTGAAAAGAAAATATAAAAATTTAGTGAAAAGAGTTTTCTTCAAGTTTCTAATAGATTGGATATTTTCATCTCTAAATCGATCAATATTTAAGTGTTTAAATTGCTGCTGAACAGACAACTTCTTAGATTTCCAGAAAACTCCTAGTCTATCAGCCAGCTGTCAATTCTTTTATGGCCCTCGTTGGAAGTGTAAAAAATTATTAAAAACTTCTACTGTTTGTCAGCTTTCGAATGGCCTGCTTAGTTCTGGATTATTCTTTTTTTCTTCCGAGATAGAAGCAAAAACGCGTGAAAAAACCACCAAAAGTATCCGTTTTTTAGCATGCCTTCAGGTAAGGCAATTGCTTCCGCGAGCGCGCCCTCGGCCTCTCCAGTTCATGGTGATTGTAATGGGGTTGGTGGTGGATATGGGTGTTATTTATTTATTTGCACAATCACATTTCTTAACAAACAAGAATTATTTATTTTATTGTTTTATTATTTCAATAATAGCGTAATCCAACCAAAGGCTCAATCCAAGCTCATAACGGGAATTTGTAACTAACGGCGTGATACTTTTGGGGGCTTTTTTTTTGCGCGTTTTTGCTTCTATCTCGGAAGAAAAAAAGAATAATCCAGAACTAAGCAGGCCATTCGAAAGCTGACAAACAGTAGAGGTTTCTAATAATTTTTTTTTTTTCTTCATGAAGCGAAAACATGTTTTTATCGCTCGAAAACGAGCGATAAAACGGTCGTTTCTACGGCTAGCCCGAGAAAGTAGTTTAGGAAAGAGTCCGTCAGGAGCGTTCCGAGCAGTGATTCTCCGAACTGCACTTTCATACTGACAAAAAGGTAAAAAACAAAATCATCCAAAGGAGTTTTTAAACATCTGTGAAAATCGGGAGACAACTGCCGAGAGGGTCCTGAGCTACGTCATAACCCAACCTTCTACATTCAGACCCCAAAAGACCATTAATTAGTCTCTAATTTTGATAATAAAATGATTTGGTTTTTTCTACACCTTAGTTTTCACTTCATTCAAAAAAAAAAAATAGTATATTGACCTCGCCGCGAAAGTGCTTTGCCAGTCCTCGAGGCGTCCGGCCTCGCCTTCGCCTCGGCCGTACAACTCCTCTCGGCCCGGCAAAGACACACTTTCGCGGCTAGGTGCATAATATACTATTACACTTCCTATGAGGGCCATAAAGAAATTGACAGCTGGCTGAAAGACTTGGAGTTTTCTGGAAATCTAAGAAGTTGGCTGTTCAGCAGCAATTTAAGCACTTAAATAATGATCGATTTAGAGATGAAAATATTCAATCCTACAGAGAATTTAGTGCTCTTTCCAATGGCTTATTTTAAATTTCAATGAGACCATTTTGTCATCAGTTACAGACGATTTACTAAGGAAAGCCGTGGGTGCATTAAAAATTAGGAAAACCCCAATTATCTCCAAAACCATAAGTAATCGGACCATGGTGTATAGGGTCATTTTGGTTCCAAATGTGATCAAGAATCGCCCATTTCATTTATGCCAGACTTTTCCGTTACACCCTGGATATGTATACATATACAGGGTGTTTCAGGACGAATGCCGTATATTTTAATATATTGTAGTACTAAAGAGAATAAAAAAGACGTTGCCTCTCCACTGCGATTTAAAATTTTTTTTTTATTTAATTGAACCGGTTTCGGCCTCCTTTTTTACTAGGCCATCCTCAGCAACTACACCAGACAACAACAATAACAACAGCACGTCAATATTTAACAATAAATAAATTAATAAAAAAAAAAAAAAAAAAAAAAAAAAAAAAACCATAACAACGTCGTTCACTCGTTAAATTAAATTATCAAAACATTCGGGAAGGCCCCTCGTCAATGCTACAAATAATAGTAGGAAGCTGAAATGTTAAAACAACCCCAAGTCCGATAAAATTAAACCTTACCTATTTCAATACCGTCAAATGAAATCAACAATTTCATGTGAACGACTGAATAGAATTCAACACTCGAGCTCCCGATTGCACATAGTCTGTCAGGAAAAGTAGTGGGGAGGAGGAGCATTCCGCCCGTTCGTTTAGACAATTGTGTTCTTTTAATTCTTTAAAAATATAAAGGTTTTCCAGGGCGTTGATACAATTTCCTTGCTCAACTCTGGCAAGGATCTGAGCTTTATGATCTGACCCACCACTACAACTGCTAATATGAGCGAAGAAAGAAGAGTCTTGCCTTCGCAAGTGTTCCTTGAAGCGGATTGTGAATTTTCTCGTAGTCCGGCCGACGTAACTTGCGCTGCACCCTCCGCATACAAGCCGGTAAACGCCACTCCCATCGCCGATAGCCTTTTTGTCCTTGCCTCGGCTGACCGCGCAACCCAACGTATTTCGGCTCCTGAAAGTTGCTTGGTATCCATAGGCCTTTAGGATTCTGCTTAATTTTTCTGAAATGCCATCAATGTACGGCAGGGAGACCCATTGGTGAGGGGGCTCATGGCTCGCAAGACCCGGAGAAAGCTCAATCAGGAGCTGCCGCTTACACTTCTTCCCTATGAGCTTGTCCACAACCATAGGGTCAAAACCATTGGCTTCCGCAATGTGTCGGATAGTACAGAGCTCCTTATCATACTCCGATCGTTCAAGTGGGACGTGCAGGAGTCGGTGAATGAACGCGTTGAACGCTGCCATTTTATGCTGGGAATGGTGGTCGGAGTCTGCGGGTATGACGATGTCGGTCGCAGTCGGCTTCCGGAAGATCCCATACGAAAAATCCGATCCATGGCGTTTAATCACCAAATCGAGGAAATTTATTCTGCCGTCAGACTCTTTCTCCATCGTGAACTCCAAATATCGAAGGCGTGAGTTCAAATACTTCAGGAAACCGTCTAAATCCTCGTCCGAGCCCTCCCAAACCACCAGCGTATCATCTACATAACGGGACCATACATTAATAAATGCCCGGTACGGATTCTTATTAGTCATGATGAAGGCACGTTCAAAATAGTCCATGAAGAGCTCAGCGCATAACGGAGAAATGGGACAACCCATAGCTAGCCCAGATCCTTGCTTATAGAATTTATTATTAAATTGAACATAACTCTGGGACAAGCCAATTTCGAAAAGGCGTGCAAGCTCCTCCTTTAACAAAGGATTGACGTTACCTTTGTTCAGGGTTTGAATTTTTTGAAAGCATGCAATCTAAGACAGCTAAAATTTAAATATTTTGAACTAATACGTAAATTCGGAATTAATAACAATAGAATTTGGTTTAACAATGCATGTAGGAAGCGAAATTTAATCCCTAATTATGTCTATAATTCACCTATTTTCAAGAATTTCAAAGGGCCTCAACATTTAAAGAACAAAATAGTTAAATCAGTTATTGACAATGAAATTAAACAAGGCTATAGTGTGAGGGATAGTTTAAGTTATTACTTATACTTTCTCTGGAATAGACTCGTTAAGCTGATGAGGCATGATGAATGGTATGTGTTTGACGGGGACACTAGAGACCGTGTTTTTGACATAGTAAGCATGAATAAAATTAATTTAAGTAAAAAGCTTGCCGCACTAGCTGTAAAAGAACAAAGGGTTGCAATTAATATTGAGCGTAGTGATAATTGCGGAGGCTGTTACCCTCGTACAGTAGTACTCGCCCCTACTGTTTTTACGGAAGAGGAGTTGTCGGTTCTCAATAAAGGTTTGAAATATGGTTATGCCATGCCAGCGTCGGAGAGTGATATTTATAAAACAATTGCTGCGATAGATGCGAATGTAAAAGAAAATGGGATTACAGTGGAATGTGGCTCCCTGCTCAAAAAAGAAATTGTAAAAATTGCTAAGTCAAAGAAGGATCTTAGGGAGGGTAAATTAGTCAAAAAAGTAGTTGAAAAAGTTGAGAGTAATGGTCTCGTGGTAATGAAAGAGGATAAGGGCCAAGCAACGGTAATTCTAGATCGTGGCCAGTACATTGAAACGACGGAAAATTTTCTTAGGGATAATGGTTTTGAAGAGTTGGCCAAGGACCCTACCGTGGCTTATAACAAACAGGTCCGTGTTGAGTTGAAAAACGTGCAATTTTTGTTTAAGGACTATGAAAAAACGTCTATGATCCAAGTTAATGCCTCAGCGCCGAGGTTGTACGGTCTTCCTAAGTTACATAAGCCTTTTCAAATGGGATTTCCCAAGATACGGCCAGTGGCATCCTTTGTGAATGCACCAACTCAAAAATTATGCAAGAAAATCAATAAAAAGTTTGTAGAATTGACTAATTTTAAACCTAAATATGGCTTGAGAAATAGTTACGAACTAATTGAACGTCTGAATAATGTTAAGTTGACAGGAAATAGTTCCTTAGTGTCTTTCGATATTGTCAATCTCTTCCCTTCGATCCCCCCGGAAGCCGTTTTAAAAATACTGAAGAATACCCTGAACAAAGGTAACGTCAATCCTTTGTTAAAGGAGGAGCTTGCACGCCTTTTCGAAATTAGCTTGTCCCAGAGTTATGTTCAATTTAATAATAAATTCTATAAGCAAGGATCTGGGCTAGCTATGGGTTGTCCCATTTCTCCGTTATGCGCTTCATGGACTATTTTGAACGTGCCTTCATCATGACTAATAAGAATCCGTACCGGGCATTTATTAATGTATGGTCCCGTTATGTAGATGATACGCTGGTGGTTTGGGAGGGCTCGGACGAGGATTTAGACGGTTTCCTGAAGTATTTGAACTCACGCCTTCGATATTTGGAGTTCACGATGGAGAAAGAGTCTGACGGCAGAATAAATTTCCTCGATTTCGTGATTAAACGCCATGGATCGGATTTTTCGTATGGGATCTTCCGGAAGCCGACTGCGACCGACATCGTCATACCCGCAGACTCCGACCACCATTTCCAGCATAAAATGGCAGCGTTCAACGCGTTCATTCACCGACTCCTGCACGTCCCACTTGAACGATCGGAGTATGATAAGGAGCTCTGTACTATCCGACACATTGCGGAAGCCAATGGTTTTGACCCTATGGTTGTGGACAAGCTCATAGGGAAGAAGTGTAAGCGGCAGCTCCTGATTGAGCTTTCTCCGGGTCTTGCGAGCCATGAGCCCCCTCACCAATGGGTCTCCCTGCCGTACATTGATGGCATTTCAGAAAAATTAAGCAGAATCCTAAAGGCCTATGGATACCAAGCAACTTTCAGGAGCCGAAATACGTTGGGTTGCGCGGTCAGCCGAGGCAAGGACAAAAAGGCTATCGGCGATGGGAGTGGCGTTTACCGGCTTGTATGCAGAGGGTGCAGCGCAAGTTACGTCGGCCGGACTACGAGAAAATTCACAATCCGCTTCAAGGAACACTTGCGAAGGCAAGACTCTTCTTTCTTCGCTCATATTAGCAGTTGTAGTGGTGGGTCAGATCATAAAGCTCAGATCCTTGCCAGAGTTGAGCAAGGAAATTGTATCAACGCTCTGGAGAACCTTTATATTTTTAAAGAATTAAAAGAACACAATTGTCTAAACGAACGGGCGGAATGCTCCTCCTCCCCACTGCTTTTCCTGACAGACTATGTGCAATCGGGAGCTCGAGTGTTGAAGTCTATTCAGTCGTTCACATGAAATTGTTGATTTCATTTGACGGTATTGAAATAGGTAAGGTTTAATTTTATCGGACTTGGGGTTGTTTTAACATTTCAGCTTCCTACTATTATTTTTAGCATTGACGAGGGGCCTTCCCGAATGTTTTGATAATTTAATTTAACGAGTGAACGACTCAGCATAAAGTATGTAACGTTGTTATGGTATTTTTTGTTAATGTATTTATTGTTAAATATTGACGTGCTGTTGTTATTGTTGTTGTCTGGTGTAGTTGCTGAGGATGGCCTAGTAAAAAGGAGGCCGAAACCGGTTCAATTAAATAAAAAAACAAAAAATTTTAAAATCGCAGTGGAGAGGCAACGTCTTTTTTATTCTCTTGAATAATAACTCCACTACCTCGCCCCACACCCATCGAAGAAGCGGTGGGAACTATGAATTGTAGTACTAAGTAATTGCGACCAAAATCACCCTATTGACATAGGGTCGCAAATGATTTCTCTTGAAGTTATAGGCACATTTGTGTATTTTTAGCCATTCGCTGATTTTCCTCTAAAAAGACCTTGTACCCTTAAACTGCCGACGTTTTTGAAAAGACCACACAATTTTACTTCAGAAAATGTAGATCAACATCATTTTAGTTGCCTCCAAAAATGTCAGTAATTCGTTAAAAATGAAGAAAGCGGCGTTTTGGAATTTTCCTGTGTACGTCAGCGCCAGTTTCTGACCAAGTGATCATAGTGAAAATTTTCGCCAATTTCAGTAAAACATGTCCATGTTGTGAGCTTTCAAGTGATTTTTGAAAAATTGAAATCGGTTCATTTTTCTATGATATATTGTTCCTAACGTGTGAAAAAACACGGAATAAGTCATCAATTAAGGCATAGGTGAAACTTCCTTAAACGCGTTATTACAAAGTAAAGTTGGGTTTTGCTGATTATTCAGTTCAATAACCTGTCTTAAAATTTCAAAATGAAATGCACTATAAGTTACAAAGGACAAAACTCCCAAAAAATGTACCCCCCCCCCCCCTGACTGTCAACTTTTAAGATATTGGGGGAAAACTTGGTATGTACGTTGAATAAATCAACCTCAAATGTGTTCTAAAGAACACATTTGCGTTTTTAGCCGAACTCGTGTTGTGGAGTGATCAGTCTTTTTGTTTAGTGCTTCTTGTGGATCCAGAGGGGGCGTGACCCCACCTGTTCTAGTAAGTCGAAAATACTGAAAACTTTGACCCGCCTTCTGGTGATCCAAAAATGGCCTGTTCGCCTTCAAGACAGAATTATGACTTCAAAATTTGATTTATTAGCTCGAAGAATCGAAATTTCTGTACAAATAAAGATTACAGCCGTGCTGTTAAGCTCTGAAATTTAACACTCTGGCCCCCAAAAAAACAGTTTGATCCAAGAAATAGCTACAGTTCACGGTTTTCCTCCCCATTGAACTCGAATCTCACTGATTATTGGCACTTGAGCAACCAAATTTCTCGGGTTTTGCTCATTCAAAAAACCGATTAAGTGTAACATCACGTAACAAACCGATTTCACGGGTTCCACGCCTTCAAAATCAAAACTTCTGGACATTCACGCTCGATTTGAAGAGAAATTTCGTGGGTCCAACTTTCAAAAATCAAATTTCGGAGGGGTTCCCCCATTGACAAAATGAATTTCGTGGATTCGCTCGCCAAAAGAAAGAATTTCTGGTTAAGAGCCAACTCGAAGAGCCTAATTGGTGGATTAGTCCAGGAGCAGGTTCGAAAATCGTGCACTTTTGAGTCGAGCTTTCAAACTTTGCAGGCGTGTTCTAGATGGCTGATGAGTTGATTTTAAGATCGGAGGCAATCGCGACATCGCATAGGACGGCTGTTATGCAAGATAGCCTTTGGAAACATGAGTATTTCCGCCGTTTCAGCGCGGAGTTTTACTTGAAGTCCGATGACGACAATTTTTGGCTGGAGACACTTATTTACGCTAGTCGCGTGCGAGAA